>JAYECN010445210.1:0-15703 GCA_035222435.1 Microcambeva ribeirae | reverse complement strand
TTAGAAAAAAACTACTTTGTAAAAAACATTAAAAAAAAAAAAAAAAAAAAGCTACAGGGATGTTACGATATTTATGGTATACATTTACAAGTAGCAGACAATTAGCTGTATTTCTATAATGTTTGAGAGCCTCGTCTGGGACCTCACATACTTCATGCTAGGTCAGTAACCAAAATGTTTAAGTTGTTCTATTACAACTGAGAAACGCTATAAAGACGCTTCAGGTCAGTTCTAATCAACTCAACTTTGCAGTGATACAACAGATACTAAAGATAATGGGTGGAGTGTAATAAATATTAAGTATCTGCATTTACCAAGTATTGACAGCCATTGTATCCCTAAGACACAGTAGAAGGCTAAACGATCGTGCCTGTTTTTGCTATTCTAAGCACTGCAGTTTTTTAAGGGGAAGCCATTTATTTATATGTCAAATCTGAAGCTGTTTCTATATCGCTAACCTTGCTTTTTAAACAAACATGCATGTTCTCAAGTCAGAGCTGCACTGGTGCATTCCAACTAAATAGTGCTTGCCTTCGCTGCTAGCTAATGCACCACTGTTGTTCTAGATCAAGATAAAAACTGTAGCCAAGTACAGGCAATATTTTGTCATGAAGTAAACATATCAATATTCACAGGAGCACAGAGCTAACCTCACAGAGCTTAGCTCCTAGAAAGCTAAAATGGCTCAACTGCCCTGGGTCTTTACCTCATCGCAACTTATTCAAAAGTTACCCTGAAGTATTCAACTTTTTTCTTTTTTTAAGCACTGAAAACAAGTTTAAGCAAACTTACAGTAGAATCTGAATTTAAATAAAAGTCCCTCATGGCCACACATGCATCCATGCATATACATACACACACTCAGTTATATGGCCCTGTCAACCTGGCAATATAAGAAGTGATAACGAAACACTCAAGAGGTCTGATTCAAAAACCTACAGAAATAAATAAGAAAGTTTGAAGGTTCTTGCATCAAACCTCAAGCCATTTCCTCAAGGTTGTGTTTCAGAGAACTCTGAGGTAGGGAACAGCCACTAGCTACACAGCAGAGGAGGAAGAAAGGAAAGAACAGTAAAAAAGAAGAGAAAGAGGATTTTTTTTATTCTCCATCATATAGGATATCAATAGAAAGAAATACATCTTCATTGTTCCAAAACATTCTAAATGCCTAGAAGTCAACTAATCAAATAGCTAAAGAAAATATTCCAGCAATTCAATGATTTTAAAGGACTAACTTTGAAAAAGCCTCAACAAATGCTACTTCTGGCAGAGGGAAGAAACACACATTCGGAAAGTAACCACTTATAAAAACAGACTATATTTTTAGCTAGTATTTCTATAACTGTGATTAAAGTATTGCTTTAATGAAACACAATTAGTGCAATTTAATTTAATAAATACTTACCAGTTTACTGAAATGATATTTACAGTAGCCACAGTATTGGACATTATCTGCCCCATTGCCTTCCTCTTCACAAAGAAGTCCTGCGAACTGGGCACTAAAACAAACCAAAAAACATCCAAGGAAATCAGTTTGCATCCACTCACACCAAAACATCACACCTGATTCTATACAGATACTTGCATCTACATTTATTAAATGTCCAAAAATAGAAGCAACTTAAAGATACATGAGTACCTAATTAACCTTTTCATAGCCAAGTGAAACACATATATGGTTCACACTTAGACTATGAAAAGGGCAGCAGGCCTATCAGCCCCATACATACAACTACGCCTTAAAAGTCTGCCTTTACTCTGCAGCTAGTCTCACAAATAAAACAATCAGACAACTTATTAGGCATCTTAGATCAAACTCAAGTCAGATTTTTTTTTTTCCCCTGAACAAAACCTTGAATTTTTACATGTCATACAAAACCACGTTTTACTGCTTTAAACACAGACTGTGGCCAGTTAATTCCTTTAAGAAAGAACAAAACTTGCAAGTTTCCTTGTCTGGGCTAATACTACCTTATTCTACCCCTCTTTTAAAGTCAAATTTGCTTTTCACCATTTGTAGAAGTTTGCTTTATTTTCTATATTGAAATCTTGGACAAATTTCTGTATTAACCTTGGACACTGCGGAAAATTCAAACATTCAGTTTGATTTTGTACATCACTCATTAACATAATGATGCAATGTAACAGTCAAAATGTTGCAAGCAAATATTTAAATTAAAAAAAAATTACACATCAGGTATTTACGCTGCCTTTAAAAAAAAAAAAAAAGCTTTCCTCTCATTTATACACTATGTCCTTAGGCAATCCATGAATACTTTCTCCTAAATACACGTACATTACAACAGATGCCAACTACAAAAAAATTTAACACGATCTCTTCAAACAAAGATTTACCTTTCTAAGTCTGACATACAAAAACAAAAGGATAAAATCAAGGTTGTTCTTGCTAGACCAGATTTGTTAAGTCCCAGTTGATACAACTCATGACAGATCTCCATTTTTTTCTAGCTTTCACATATTCCCTCCGTTTTACAAATACTCCAGAAGCTTCTCATTATCCCTAGTCACAGTACTCTCTGGCTGGGTATCGTTTCATAATACATACTTTCTCACAGTGAATCAAAATATTGTAATAATTGACAAAATTAGGAATGATACATACATTGACTATTTTGAATATCATCTCGTGTTCCTTATGACAGTCCCTGAGTTTTTATTTATTTATTTATGTAAAGAAGGACAAGAGATGAAAAAGACATTTTAATCTTAAAATACTTAGATGAATACCATGGTATGGTTTCATAACCATAAATAGCCATAAATAGCCTCTTTACATGGTGTCTAAGCTCTCAAGAGCAAATCCTTTTTTACTATAAAACCAAGCCTGACACCAGTCATTTCCAATGAAAAACAAGATGTTTATGAAAAAATAAAATTTCAACATCCTGCCAGATATCTGAGTGTGTGTATAAATATATATATACACATATACACACACATCCCTGCACAGAGAGGCCCTGCAAATGAGGACATGCAGAGTTGCAAAGAAATCAGCATCTAGTCCAAAGAATCAAATCCTCTAAGATTTGCACATGATATTCAAAATTTGATTACCCTGAAGAAAGCAAATTTAAGTAGATGAGCAAATATGATTTCCCTGACTGGACCGGTATGCAGACAAATGATGAAGCATGTTCGGGTACTCATAAAGCAGATGGATAAAAGTAGAGATTATAAAACCAGACAGCTGTATAAAACAAAACAAAACAAAGACTTCACCTGAATCTGAAAAAAACACACAATCCCCAGGAAATCTGGGCATGGGATTCCTTCTGCCTGTTAAGACATGCCATTCAATCTAATCACCCAGGCCTAAGTCCATAAAGTGGGATAGGCATCTCCTGAATTCAAGTAAACTCAAATATCACAGTATAATGAATCAGATGGTAGACATGGCATATTTTTTTCGCCAGCAGGTGTAGATGAAAACTAAGTTTATAGTTGAGGTTATAAATGTACATTTAGATAAACCTAGTGAGGTAACTCACCCCTCCTGGCACAGATTCATAAACTTTTGGGGGATATCTTTAATTTGTTTTTATGCACACCTCAGTATATTACCTGTTTCCCAAACTGATTTACTCTTTTTTTTTTATATATATATATATTTTTTTTTTTAAACACTAATTTACTACTAGCAAACAGTTAGCAAGTAAACAAGCAGCTGCTTCTTAGTACTGTATTTATATAAAATACTGCCTAAGAGGAGGAGTAAAGGGAAAAGCGATTAATCTGACATGGGATATCAGCCAGCTTTCAATTCATAACTCTACTGCTGCTCCTGCCTGGGCATATTCACAGGACCTCCAAGCAGCTAATACAACATAAAGGAATATTCTCAGATAGCTTTTATAGCTCACAATCTCTATGCTACTATGATCATATTGTCAAGAAACTCCAATATGCTGGATATTCTACACAAGCTGCAAAACAGCCACTTTACTACAGATGCCTCAGAAATACCATGTGCAGCTGTTTCTTTTTGAAAATGATTCAGAGATTTTAAAATGATAATATATACTTACCACGTTACATGAAAAGCTTGTCGACACCCATGTTTGTTACATGTCATGCAAGCACCAGTGGCTGCTTTACTTTCTCTGCCTTGTTCATCGCAAATATAGCATGTCTATTAAAGAGAAAATACTTAACGTGACAAAAAGCATACAAATGAATTCTGTGTTACTCACAAGAGATTTTCTATCATCATAACTATTGGATTTTCCAGCTAAGGTTATATAAGAAATCAGTTTTTAAAATTAATTACATTTGTTTGTAAAAGGAGATCATCTAATAGACCATCTAGGTAGGCTCTGTACAAAACTTTTATCAACTCTAACGTGGGACAAATATTAATTTATTTCAATTCTACAACACTATTAAACCAGCCAAAATGGTCAGACAGCCAAAGGCAAGTAACAGTAGGCTTCAGGATTTTCCTTGACTTCAAATCTGTGTTTATGTCCTTGAAGGTCACAATCGTTTCACATATTCATTATGAGTATTACCAATATTACCAAAGTTATATAATTTGCGTTCAGAAACATCAAATTAGTTTGAGTGCCTAATTTCATAAGACACCATGTATTTCATAAGACACACATGCACAGACCTCCACAAAAACTACATCTAAAAATCTGCTAAATAAAGTTCTATTTGTACTTTTGCTGTAAACAGTTTTCAGAGGTCTCACAGATGCTTCAGCATTTACCTGATGTATTAATTTTGTGTTTAACTTCACTATGACTCGGACAGCCACATAAACATCATCTTAGAAACTAGCCTAGCAAAAATCTTCTGCAAAGTTTAAGTGAACATACCAAACCCATTTCAAACTCAAAATTTAATAAGCTAAAATGAAAACTAATCGTCCAGAATCTGAATATCTTTTCACAGCTTTTCTCTCAATTCTGTTCTTTTACTTGGATACTGTGGCAATTCATAATATTTTGGAAAGTGTTTTCAATTAACATGGAAAAAAATAGAGTAAAAAATCTTGTTTTTTTTTCTTCTCTCATTTTTCAATGTTTTTAATACAAAGGTCACAAACAAGAAGAAAAGCTATATGGAAACACAATTGTTAAAACAGACATCACTTCAATAACTCACCAACATTTCAGTGAAAAATATCAGGTAAAAATACATCTCCTTCCATTTCATCCTGTTCTAATTTTTGAAATGCCAGATGCTATCACACCACATTTATAAAACCAGTTGAAATGTATGGCACAAGCAAAATGGAACGACTGATTCTTAATGAAAATATCCCTTGTAAATGTAGTCAATTATCTACTTTTAAATAAGATAGACTCTTATTAACATGAAAACTATCAACAGTATTTTACTGTATGGAAAACCTATTAGAAGATCTTAGGTAAGAAGGCAAAGAGAAACAACTTCTATTAATTCTTCTGTTTTTCAAAATCATCTACATATATCCTGTAGCAGACATGCTGCTATTGTACGGCAGCCTTTTCCAAGAATGTAAAGATAAGTAGAATGATTAATAAATAAAAAGAATATTGATAATTGGTGGTAGAAAACACAGTTTAAGAAAAATGTTAGTGAAATAAAGCAAGTAAAAATGAATTTTAAAAGGATATGAAACAAAAACATTTTTACTTAGACATGACATTGCCAGATTCTGATATATCAGAATGGCTTTTAACAGCATTTAACATCAGGTGTCAGAATGCTACAGCTAACAAGAGCATTATAGAGCACACGCTGCACTCTGGGACACTCTGTTATCCATCTGAAGGTTTCACAAGGTCTACAGTCCTACGCAGCTCTTTGCCTTGCTTCTTTGCTACACGGAGGTAGCATGTAAGGACAATTTAGCCACTTTTTGGTTTCCATAAAATGACCAACACACTAAAGTTTTAGATCATGATCTTGTTTGTTCCTATCAACCTCATCTGAGTTACTGTATTAAGTGCAACTTCAAAAGGTGTCTCTATAAACAGATTAAAAAAAAAAAAAAAAAAAACACTAAGTTCCAGTTACTGTTCTGTTACTCAAAACAGAATTTTTCCATTATCTTTTTGTCTTCATTGTAACTCATAAAGACAAGTGATATAAGCACATAATTTTACAACGATATAGGGTCAATCCTATATCCTGCATTAGGAGCTGCGTTTCAAAACCCCTTAAAGAGATTTATGGTAAAACTTTATTGTAAAATGATAGAACAGACTGGCTGCATTATGAAAAAGTTTGAAATCAATATTGTGGACTACCCTACAATTATTGAACAAGCTCAGAGAACTTCTGTCCTTCCTGTAATAGTCATGAGAATTAAGACCTGTCTCCTAATCCTAAACAGGAAAACCAGGACAGAGAAAATGTCAACCTCCTGTTCCAAAGCAGGCTTTAAGTTCTCTCTGAAGTTGAACTTCATCACTCTGTTTTCACTTAGACATCCAAACATACAACAGAAGCTTAAGCAGCTTCACCTTTTAATACAGCAGAAGACTTCAGACAGTCAAATATTTGCAAGTCCCTGAAATTGCTACACTCCCCCAAGCCCTGGGGCATTTCAACGTGTGAACTGGCTCTGCATCCAACCAGCTGCAGCAGCACCAGCTTTCTGAACTCCTAAGGGAGGAGACCACTTAATCTTCTTCCAAATTTGGTGGAAAATACAGGATTAGATAAAGCTTCTCAGCCAGAAAATTCTACTCAAAGAACATGACAAATGTGTAGGTTTCTTTAAGTGTGCCTAGCTTGCAAAACTGTCTTTGCTCATCTGTTAATATTTTTTCCTTTGAAGATTCAAAATTTCAACCAAAGACAGAATGGAAGACAAGCATGGAAAACCCTTGTAAAGCAAAAGGTCATTTGTGTGTGTGTGTGTGGGGGGGGGGGGGGAAGGAGAGTTTATTTAGAAGTTAAATGTAACTCCTAAGTCCATTTAATAAACAGAAATTTCAGAAATTTCTCATTGTTCCAGCAGACGCGGAAATAAAAGTATAACAGCTACCCTTAAGTAGGTGGTCAAGACACTCCAAACAAATGCATGAACTTTTTTAATCAGCTCTGAAGAGGTTCCAAAAAGCTGTAACTGTGTTCAATTATCATTAAATTTCAGAATAACTCAAAAGAGACAACTAAAGCTCAAATAAAATAAATGGAGATTATCCACATATAACCTCTACTTAACAGGAGAACAACTACAGGTTCAATTCTTTTTGGAAGCAACTGTGCAAGAGCAGCTTTCCTGCTGGCTAACTCGTCACTCAAGTCATTCAGTGGATTCATTCTATAAGGTGAGGGGTTTCACCTCAGAAGCAGGTGAAGCCAGTGGCCAAATGTCTGTGTATCAGCAGGCCTTATGCTTGGGCGTAGCCGTTTTTCTTGCATTCTAGATACCATGTTTTGTAATACTGCATTTACTTGCAGCGTTCAATTAATGAACATCTTCATACAAAATCCTATGTAAATTAAATATCATCTCCTGGCAAATCTCAGAGAGGTCTTTTTTATAGTTTAAAGACTATGGTATATATTCTTCTTTATGGTAATTTTTGTTGACTTGCACTTTTTCCTGCTTTCCTGCTTTTGGATATTATCAGCAAACAAATACCCAGAATTAGTTGGGACTTCACAGGAAGAAGGAGGAAGAAGAAATAAAATCCCTTTCAAAAATCATCTCATTCCAAATCAAGTTGTGCCAATTAGTCAGACTGAAACACTCGAGCATTTAGCCTCTTTAAAAAGGTAACCAATCGCATTTTTCTTAATTATATACTTAAATTTATTTAAGGCCTTTTTGCAACATCTACCCTTCAAAAAACAGTTTTTGTTTTTTGTTTTTTTTTCATTTCCTCCTGAATATTATGCATTACAAAGCGATAAACTCAGAGTTAAATGCTTCTACATAGTTTCAGATTGTTAAAGTGTTAATATGTCATTAGAATAAACATAGTGTACACTGAATGGGAAAAAAATGACAGAGCCATTGCAGGCTGTCTTCAAAGGGAATTTGTAGTTGTATTGACTTTGGAGGACGTTGGAAAAGAAAGGTAAGACAAAACACCTCATAAATGTATAGGGATCTTTTTGTGAATTCATTGACTATTCCTGATGCAATTAATATAATTTAGAAGCAATTACCTATCAGAACAGTTGACTCATTTCATTTCTGGGCACATTCCCACTTGTGGCCAGTAGCATTTCAGGGACATGCTGCAGAAGCTACGTAAAGTGCTTACATGCAAGCTCAGAGCCAGCCGGCTTGGGAGCTAGTGGCAGTTTAACCAGAGCAGTACAAATCACTGCACTGGCTGCAATTAAAAGTCCTCTAATGGAGAAGTTCTCTGCCAGCTCTTCCTCCTAAACTCTGTGAAATATTTCACATTCTTTTCAAAATATACCAATGTTCAAAGATCATGACCTATTTTAATTAACAAGACAGTCCCTAGTTTGCTTAAAAAAAAGGCATTGCAAATAACTTTAAAGCTAAATTGAATATTGCCTCAATTCTTGCCTTTATATCATAAAGACATAAAACAGGGTATTACAGTAGGCATTTAAGAATTTTATGTAAAAGACATCCTAAAAAGTGTAGCTTTACATTATTAGAGTTTGCAATTTTTAAAATAAGTTATACATAGACAAACACACATAATTATACCTTATTGTAACGATCATGAGGAACAGACTGCAACACGATAGGTTCCATTGTAGCAACATTGGCAAACTGCACCTCGGGAATGTACAGAGCACAAACCACATGAGCCCAACCTACAAAAAGTCACAATTGTATTTAATTTTAAAGTCTTCTAGCAGCTCAAAGGACATTTCAATTACAGCACAAATAATTTTTACAACATTTTTTTCCATGGACTACTTTAACTGTTTAGACTATTATAGCCATAAGTTACTTAAAACATGAATTTCACTTTATATTATCCAAAGTTAAGGTGAGCAGTAAGATCTTTAGGATTATTCTGTGGAGAATTCATACAAAATAGTACTCCAAACAAATGGCAACACACAAACAGAAAAACAAACTACTTCAAATTTCTTAGATTCACACAGTCAACATATACAAGTTATGAAAGGGAAATACCACATGAACAAATTGGTATTTATGCACGCACTATCATCATGTAAGACTCAGAATTTCTTTTTTTTAGAGAAGTCATCCTCATTTCACTAGTTCCTGTATTCTTTCTGTAACAAGCAGTTTTCTTCCTACCACCTCTATCAAATCTCTTAAATTTTCCTAGTTATAAATGTGACTTTTTTAATCCATATCAATCCCATTCTCAATCATTAACTTGAGATCATCAATAGATACTTAGTTACTTAACATCATATCAATAGAATTAAGAAGCAAAAGTTCCTATTTGTCTGCATTCTGACATGAGGGGGGAACGATGATTCAGAAAGAAATGTGATTGTTTCAAGCCTTCTTTGAATCTTTAGATCCCAGAAGTTGACAGTTTGTTGGCCTGGAAGACCATTTATGGCATGGGCAAAAACTAACCTTATTCTACCTGAGGCTAAACTTTGCAGAAACAGCTCTAGAGCTAACAAAACTGAACTGACTCTAAGTACTGACTCTAAGTAATTCTACTACACGAGTAGCATCACATAGTAGGGACCTACTATGAAGGTGACAAGACCTTGTACACACATTAAAAAGAATTGTCCTTTCCCCCTACCCAGGTTGTCTTACTTGTACGCGACTAGTAAGGATATTACATAAATCCAAAAGATTATCTCTGTGCGGACATATGCTGTAACGTAAAGGCCTGCAGCCCTAACACACCTTTGGGAGTTTACTTTCATCCTGAGTTTTCTGGTTCCAGCTGACTAAAGGTTCCCAACTTCTCCATACAACTGCACATTGACTCTTTAGCTGAGCTCAATATAAAGTTGTATTTACTTAAAGTAGTATTGTTCAGAGTGTGGAATAGTATCCAGTATTGAGTATAGGGCAGCAGTGAATTAGTTTTATCCTTTTTTTTTTTTTTTTAAAAAAAAAAAAAAAAAATAGTATTTTCTAATTGCTTCCAAACAATAGACTTCTTTTCTGCTTACTAAATTGATATTTTTGTTTTGTATAGAAAAGGAGAAGCACACACGTATAACTGGCAGTCAGCATTCACAGCCCGGTAAGACGTCTCATACCATTTCGGTATTTTGCCTGCAACTAAACACAGCATCTGTGCTGCTTCACCATTTTATTCACAAAATAGCCTGTAGAATTTTTCCACATGCAAAAAATAAAATGTACCAGATAACAATAAAATGTAGGGAAAAAAAAAGTATAAGCTTCCAAACTGAGCTGCTTTTAAAAAGGTCTACTGCAACCACCTTCTAAAACCATCATTAACAAATTCATTGAAATGGCCTACAAAAAGACTCAGTCATTTCTATTTTCTCCTCTATCTACATTATCTTCAGGGAATATGTGTTTATAAGGACTTTCCTAAGACTGGCAAACCAGGCCAACTTTTTTTTCTTTTTACACTGAAATAGAAACACCATTCATCTAAAAAAAAACAAAAAAAAAAAACAAAAAAACAACCCCACACCATTAAACCAGTAGCAAAGCAACAAGTCAAATACAAATCAATACAAGATGAAAAAAGCTTTTACTCCCTATGGAATTGAATTTACCCTCTTGTCCCACTTAGTTGTAACTAAAAATTATTACAGAAATATACAAAATATACCAAAAACATACCAAGAAAAAAAATAAATAAATAAATAAAAGGCTTGCTAACCCAGCTACAAAATTCAGTTTCAAAAGTAACTCTAATTTTTACTGAATGCTACTATGTCACTGCAAATAATATATGTATAGGGGCAGTAATTTAATATATTTTTATTTCTAAAATACCCAAAATATATAGTGTACATCCAGAATAGTTGTGCAGAACGGCACACTTCAGTCTTCCCCACAACAAAAGCAGCAGCACGAAGCAGTGAAAGACTACAGCTCTAATGCACTTTCCAAACAAGGGATCAACAAGTGCTCAGGGAACTGTGGACAAAGGACCTTCTCCACTGGTTTCCAGCATCTTCCTTAGATCCCAGATAATCTGAGCTTGCTGAAAATTCCCAGCCTGTCCAAAAAATGTGTGTACCATGGAGGGGGCTGCAGCACTCTGCCCCCCTCAAATGCCTTCTCACAAAAGATGCAGGACGTTACAAAAACAGCTTATTCCAGCAGCACTTCCCACCAGGACTCAGAAATCCTCTACACAACTGCTCAAACGTTATTTCATCACAGCTTCACCAGGGAAGAAAAACATAACTGCAAGTTGGAGAGCAACACACAGGGCACCTGTGCTCCCACTCAGTGCTGGGGGGGAAAGTCGGCCCAGGGACAGGCCGGACGCACAGGGCAAGCAGAAGAGCAGAGGGAGCCCCTCTCTGAAGGAGGCCCAAGGGAGGAACTTCTCTCACCGCGAGTGGCAAAACACCAGCACAAGGTGCCTGGGGAGGCTGTGGACTCTCCATCTCTGCAGAGCTCAAGAAGGTCTGTAGACTCTCCCACAAAACAGTTAGCAAAGCTTGAGGAACATCAATAATCTTCAGCATCACCGTAAGGACCAAACAGTAGAGGAGGAAAACAGAAAAGTAAGCAGATGTTTTCCCTAAACTTCCGAAGATTATCCATTCTTGCTACAAAAAGGAGCACATGGAAGCAAGACCAACCAGGAGCACCAAACCAGGAACACATGACAGCTCTCTTCTGTCTCTGACGGAGGAATGAGCTACTAGTATGCAGGCAGCCTTTATTTTTCACGTTTTTGTGATCAAGAAGGATCTTGACAATATAACATAGTGATAAAATGCTTCCATCACCCTCTCAGATGGCAGAAGACAAATCCCAGGATTTTCCTACATGCCCTGAGTCCTGCATATACCTTTTGTAATTAGGTCTATAATACATATATTTATATATACATAAATAACATCAAAAATGGGAATCAGGAAGACAGAGTTCTCTTTCTAAGGAAAGCTTCTCTAGGCTGCATAATGAGGATCGCTTGTGTTTATCACCATACAGTCTGCTGTCTTGCATTCTCTGCTATATTAGCCTAATTTTAAAGGCAGGATTAGACAAGACCCTCTGTCCCCAGTTATTGCATCGACTGGCATAACAGCCCAATTTCCTGAAAAACTCAAGCTCCTCTGGTTGAGGGGACAGAAGCCCAAATCTTCTTCCTTGTTGGAAGGAATTCTTCTGCTATTTTGCCACAAGAACCTCCCACCTTTCTTTCTCCTTTAGGCAATTATTCTCAGGCACAGCTCAGGGCTCCGAGTCTCAGATGAACAAAACACCGATTGCCATGCTCAGATTTGAGGCCTTCTTTTGTCTACTGTTTCATGCCAGATGACATCTTATTTTGTTTGCTGGAGTAATGAAACATCCTAAAAAGACACCCATTCAAACTGTATGTGTAACTGCTAAGAGAAGCAAGCACAGTCTTTGTGCCTGGATTTATGAGCATGTTAAAACACACATTCTTCAATTAATTCCATCTGAAGCCATCAGATTGTTTTGTAAAGTTCCTATTCAAATTACTTACCACTTCACTATTTTTGGGCCACTACCAACTCTGTCAGCAATCATACATCTGTTTCTCTAAAGACATAATTAAATCAAATCCTTTTAAGCTTTCCTGGTGTTTAAGTGTGAAAAAAAAAAAAACTGATATCCACATTTTAGAATTTTTTTAATGCCAATCCCTCTGTTCCACACATTCAATGTTTGCAACATCCTCACTAGTTACTGCTGGAACAAGAATTATTTTTATCATTCCTCCTCTCATAAAATGCATGACAGAAAAACAATATGGTGTTCTGACTTCTCTTACCTGTTCCTGATGGTTTTTCAGCCTTAGCCAGTGCTGTGGTTTTGCTGATTTGGCATGCAAAACTTTTAAGTGTTTGCTGAAAAATTTCACTTCTAGAGCCTAACTAGCTTTATCTCCATGAAAATATTCTAATTTTAGACATTTAGCAGATAGTTAATACTGCATATTCAAATTCTAGCTTTCAAGCTAACAAATACCAGACTCCAGAACCCTAACAAAAAAAAAAAAAAAAAAAAAAAAAAAAAAAAAAAAAAAGTTGGCTTGCTATCTCAGCGTGACAGTGAGTAGATAACTCTTAATTTCACCTTCAGCACACTAAAAATTGCTACCAGGAATGCTATGTAAGAGAAATAGATGGAAATGCTATCAAAGTAATCTTAAGTTAATAGTTAAAAAAAAAAAAAAAAAAAGGAAGATAAACTACATAGAGTATTATCAGTCATTATTATCATTTTAAATTTTTACAACTACAGTTTAAGTACTCATTCACAAGCATTTTCCCTGCAAATAAATTCACAGGTTTCTATGTTCCTTCAGAAGAAACATTTAAAGCTTTGCTCTTAAAATCTTTTACTTAACAGCACAAATCAGTTTCTGAGCTGGCAGACAGAGAGCACGCCCAGGGGCAGGGCCACGGGCCACAGTGTCAGTCGAAGCTGTGCTGCAAAGCACACACTGTAGAGCCCAGGACCATGAAGCCACTCGGAGACCCAGCAGCCCCGACAAGCTGGTCCCACCACAGCCCGCGCAGATGTCACCATCACCTCGCAACTGCACGCACACCAGGTTGAGTTAAAGCCATTAATGTCTTCTGTGCATGTTTCTAAGGAGTCCATCATTTCCCTCAAACTCCTCTTTTTTTTTTAAAAAAAAAAAACTATAGCTCTCTCCTAAAACACATGAATGCCTTTTCTGCATTAAGCCTTTCTTGGTGTGAATGCTAGTTTCTTATTAAGGCCATTCAAGGATGTAATTTAAAGGTACATCTCAATCCATTTCAAATGTGAGCTGTCACCAAGAAGTGAAGTCCCACTTGACCCTTTACTTTCAACTGTACATTCCTACCAGCTCCCTTTAGTCTGCCCACATAGCAAACCAGATGAAATTGTATTCAACTGATTACTAAACCTGAAAAAGAAACTATACTTTCCAGGCAGATCAGCAAAGTAGTTGAGGGAACTCAAGCTAAAGTTATATGATTACCATACACAAAACTACAGGAAACACCCAGTCATGGGAAAAAAAAAAAAAAAGAAAAGAAAAAAACACAAATTCACAGCCAGCTCCTCTCAGTGGTGGTCAATAGGCTTGTGTTACATGAAATGGCACCCTCAGTTTTTGCAACTATCAGATCTGCTGACTGACCCCAGGAGTCAGCTATTTTCCACTCTGAAAGGCAAAGCCAGCACAGATGTACTTACAAAGTTTACTGTTTCTATTTGCCACAAAATAATTTTATTAAGTTTTATTTCTACAGAACCTTTATTAATCTCTAGGTCACTTTGCATTCATTTCATAAAATATACCACTAAATAAAAACATACCACATGGTGTAGGAAATAAAGACATTGAAGGAACTACATGTCACATTACAAAATGTAATTACTTCACAGCTCAATAACAACAACCAGGCTTCTAGAAAAATGAGTTTTATTTATTTGTACTAGTAATTAAAGTATGGTGATTCAAGCACCACTGCAGTCTTGTTAGGCCCTTCAGCATGGCCCTTAACCCTCAGTTGTTTGGATTGGAAGAATTAACAGTTGAGTTGATTTAGATAAAATGTCTCTTAAATGCTTTTAAAGCATCAAACATGTGCATAAGAATTTACAAGGTAGAAATGATTTTATTTCTAAAGCTCTTCCTGAAATCCAGGAAAAAAGACAGCAGAACTGATTTGAAGAGTAGAGGTAATAGCTCCCACTTGTGGAAATATTTTTGCCTGCTGACCAAGAGTCTGTGTCTAAATGTGTACATACGTAAAAAAAAATAAAAAAAAAAGTGTATCTTTTTGACCTATCAGTATCATGCAAACAAGATTGTTAAAAATAACTAAAATAAATAAACACATGTTTAGAACTCAATGTAGTTTACCAACTGATATGTACAGTCATAATCTTTTAAGCTACCACTGACCATATAAGCAATGTACCTTATGTATCAATGAAATGGAACCCCAAAAGGAACCCAACCAACAAGATGATGTTTGGGTTGTAGACTGCAATTACATTAACATGGTAAAGATGTGGTTATTTGCATTGTAGACTTCAGCTCTTTGCTGGGTATCATGGGCCTTCTCACTACTTAGTTTGTTAAAGTTTATTGTTTGATTTGAATAATATGCTGGACTAAAGATTGGACCTACATACCACCTAGATTCTCTCACTGCCCTTATTTTGGGCATTTGATCTGGTTTCTGTTGTAGTACAAATTCAACAGTGATGCCAGCCACAAGTTCCCTCCAGATGTGAGCAGTGGTTGTTTTTTAATATCCCTACCTTGAGTTTTTCTGTTTATTTTTGCATTTGCTCCCTTTTTTTCTCTCAATTTTACATGGCAAATTCTTCTTCTGCTGCTGGGGATTCCTAATTGCATTTGAGAGGGAATGTTTAACCGTAATTGCCACATGAAGCTCCTCCACTTCTGCACAGGTGCCTCAGGCTGCTAATCAGGGTCCTTGCTCAGTGTTTGAAGACATTTACGTTTCTCTGCATTTATCCAGAGCAAGAACTGCTTCCATTGGAAATATTATCTTATGAAAACAAATCTCCTGAATAAGCATTGAATTTGAAAATACAAACAAATTTAGACTTTAGGTGTTGGAACACACTCAGATAAAT
>JAYECN010445200.1:0-21245 GCA_035222435.1 Microcambeva ribeirae | reverse complement strand
AAAAAAAAAAAAAAAAAAACCTAGAGAGCTTTTGCCAAAAACATTACCTAGATTCATTTTTTTAGACAAGCTAGTGTCATGTAAATCTCACTTGCAATTACAAGTCTGAACCACAAGAAAACAAGCAAGCCTCTCCCCATCAGAAATAAAACAAACAAAAAAAAAACAAGGAACAAACAACCCCCAAAACTCACAGCAGAGCATTCAGACAATACTCCTCTTCAGACATTTCACAACAGTCACAATATTGTCACAACATGTGCTTTTTTTAATATTACTGAAAATATCACTGTTTGGAAGTTTGCCTTTTTAAATCCCTTGCATCACATAAAATGGCCTGTTAACTTCTCACACAGTAGATGTTACGCTGTTAACTTCACACAGTAGATGCTACAGGATTGATTTGCAATAGGATATCTGTAATACTCAAAGCTAATTTCATCATTAAAAAAAAAAAAATCCAAAAGAACAAGCAATCTCCAGTAAAAGGTGATGGTGCAAAAAGATCCTTTCCGATCCTTTCAGATACAGAAATCATAGCAAGTTCTATGGCAGCAACGTTGCTAGGCTCTCCGATCTAGAGGGGAAGCTAGGCATTACTTCTTCTTCTTTGGGTTTGTAAACACACTGCCTGTTCAAACAATTTGAACGCCTTCAAGTGCTGAGACAGCACACCAGGTGCTGCTGTTCTACTTTGGGGCTCCTATTCCAATACCACTGAAATTAATAACTTTCACAGCCATTTCAGTGAAAGCAGAAATTAGCCCTGCCGGAACATAAAGCTAACACTTACTTGGTTGACTTGTAAGGCTAACTTTATTACTTGTTTTTTCTTTTTTTTTCCCAGCAGGGAACAACTCTATATGGAACACAGAAAGAAAAGGCAACCTATTGCTGTTTTCAAATAGTGAACTGAGCAGGTAAAGGGAGAAAAATAGAATACAAAGTACAGCTTTTGCCCTTCCTTTCCAGATGTGTAAAGACATTACCCATAGGTTGCACAGCACTGGATCAAGGTCTCCTACTACATAAGGAGGAATGCCACAGCCTTAAGGAGGAAAGGATTGTGCACCTATATGTATCCAACATTATCACTAGTAAATATAATCCCAATTACAGATGTGAACACAATAGGGAAGTTTTTCCATTGTTTGTCTTTTGCAGGATTGTACAAAAACTTATAACATCACCATAATTAAAAATAAAACAGCACATAACGCAAGCGCTTACAGAATTTATGTGAGCTGTAACTACATAGCAATCAATTTCAATTAAACAGTAGTATGGTTTATACAAGTACTGTTTATCTATAAAGTTTTACCTGTCATAAAATCTTACGAAACTACAGAATTTACATTAATAACTGATCAAAAGTAGAGAAATACTTGTTCAATACTTGATCAAAAGTAGAGAAATACCCTTGTTTAGAAATTGCTCACAAATATAAGAAAAGTCTTGGACTTCTTATAAAGGGGTTGCCAAAAAAGATTTCCTGGCTAATCTATGTACCTGCTGGCATGCTCAAAGGAAGGGAGAATAACATAAATTCCAATGTTGTTTAAAAATATTGGTACTTTTGGCAATATTCGATTCAACATTTTTGGCAGCGCATATACATTTCATATACAATGTAGGAGTTCTATTGAATATGTAGTTCCTCTTATTTGTGTGTTTAGAGAAAGTACAAGTCTTGCGCTCTGTCAGCAAACATACTATTCTTAAACCAAGGAATCTCTTCATTCAAACTATTCTATACATTTTGGCATGGCTTCTGAAGTTAAGCAGAAGAACAAAAAATTAACTTGAAAGAAATCATCTTCCATAAAAAAGTATTGTCATCCTATTAGGTTTAATTATATTCGAAATACAAAGCTTTAATGCTAAATAGTATTCAGCAGTACCAAAAGGTGATTGCAAAATTTTACACAGACACAGTAATAGCCTAAAAGCATCTTTTTAATGAAAATAAGGTCTAAATATTGGGTACCAAGAGCCAGAACTGGAGCAGGGGGGAAGTAGCCCTACGAATGTACTAGTTCCACCCTGCTTGAGTTTTTGGGAGGTGCTAGTCTATCATTATCTGGGATAATAACTACTCATTAACTCTCACAGCCAGGGAAGTAGTTGCTTTGTGCATTAAGTTCCACCAGCCCACATGCAGTCATCACAGGATGCTGTGACAGAGCTTCTAAGAAACAGCTTTTTAAAAGGAGCTGGAGCCATTTCTTTTACCACTTTCAGAAAAAGATGAGCATTATCACTTGAATTATACATTTTAAACAACAAACTAATGGACTTCTAGTAAATATTTTCATTATTAAAACTTATTATCCTGTCATGAAATGTAATTTAAGCCTTACTATTTCTTATTCCAGTAATAGCCTGATGCTTTTGTACATTTTAAAAGCTATCAAATTGAAGGTAATTTAGGTTCTCCAAGTCTATATTATTCAACAGTTCATCTCCCAAATCAGAGGTTCCCAAGCACTGCTACCTGAATCACTTCAAAATGAAAATATCCCAAGCAAAAGCAGCTGTTAACTCTGCTACAGATTAAGTGCTTCCAGGCCTTGTCAAGAGCCTGTACAAGGGAGGTAGGGTCCACTGAAGTGTCACTGCTGAAACACACCAGCATCAACTGGAAAACTGTGGACATATTTGCACTTTCTGGCTTTATATACCACAGCAAGATTGATGTATCATAGAAAGCATGTGAGGAATGAGGGAAGGCAAGGGATGAAAGACTGGAATTCTAGTTTGGGAATGTGGAGGTGTATGCCACAGAAGGACAATAGAATGACTACAGGCCTTGCCTGGGAAGCAAGCCTTGGCTTGGGGAGCACCAGTACCGCTACCTAGAACAGCACCTGAGAAAATGCGGCTTGCAAGGCTCTGTACTAAAGTACTCCCAGGAGATGCCCCAGCACTGGCAGGTTCTGGGATGCTACTTGTGACAGTGATCAAACTTGAGCAGCCTCAGCTGCTGGTAATAAGAGGTCCTCCTTTGAAGACTCAGTACTCAGGATGCACAGTTTCAGCGCACATCTTTCCTCAAACATAGCCTGTTTTGGACCTGTGAAAGCCTTTACTCAATTTTGCAAACGGAATTTTTCTGAAATAAAAAGCAGTCTCATACTTAGGTATTACTAGATTCACAAACTTTTTTTTCTTTTTTTTTTGTTTGGTTGTTTGCTTTTCTCCCAAAGAAAGAGCAAAGATAAGCAACAGAACAGATCAAGATACAGTAAGCAGAAAATCTTTAGAAATCAAGAAGGACTAAACTTTACTGTACAACACAGCCTTTCTACTTAAAAACCTCTCCTGTTAGAACTCCATCATTGAACTAAATACTTACATTTTTACAAGAGAGGCGTGCAGGAGAGAAGGCGAAGAAGAGAAATACTGTAGTTTCCAAAAATGTAAACTAATGTTGCAGTAGAATATAAAACAATTGCACCAAAGCATACCCCCTCAGATACCTAAAAATCACAGCAACAAGACTGGACAGGACCTGTAATTAAGCATGGAATACAGCTGATTAGGGAAACGCCTACACCCAGCCTCCACCCCACAAAAGAAAAGAGGAAAAAAAAGGGGAAGAAAAAGAAAAGAAAGAATGAAAAAAGAGGGAGGAGAAAAAAGAAAGCAAGCAATGACTTCTCTGAGCTGATCAACTCAAACCGATGTAAACATGGTGAGAAATCACTTCCAGGCATAAGACACGCAAAAGGGGTGTCACAAAACAGTAGTACAAGAACAGAATCATCCAGAGATTATCAAAAGCATTACTACACTAGCAGCATCTAAATAAAATGTGACCCTATTTAAGAACTATACCACACAGAACATGCATAGGATAACATAAGAAAACAGAGCATGATCCTCCCCCTCCTTCCCTGAAGGGCTATTTTGGATATCCCAGAGAGGAAACATTTCCGAAAGTAAGGAAATGTAGATTTTTCAGGGTGAGGCACAACAGCTTTTAAAGTCTGTTATGCAATCACTGTCTTTCCCCATTCAGAAAAACTAATTACATTGGAAAATAAAGTCTAAATTACTTTACATACAATACATGTATGCTACTCGGCACCACTCAAATACGGCATCAGGATTGAAAGTCATATTGTTCATATGATGTACCAGAAAGTCTTTAATAAGAAGTTCACAAACTTAACATAGGGAGTTCCCCACCTTCCAAATTAGAGAGCAAGTTAAAACAATTACGTGCTGAACACAACTTCTCCTCATTCCAGCTACTGCAAGCACAATCACTAAATATAAAAGTTTTGATCTGCTGTTCCCTTATACAAGATCACATTCTAGATCCCTATAAAAACACCACTAATTTAATAAGTGACAAAGTTCTAATAAGTTTGCCACTTATTTATGTTTACCAATTAACTGTAATAATAACTGTAAATATCTGGCTGCTCCTGTTTCTTTACGCACAATGAGACTTTGCAGAGACCTAATACAGAACAAACATATTACAAGATAGATCATATGTTACGTCTTGAAAGCATATGGCCTTTTATGTTAAGAGTCCAGGTAAAATACTTGGCTATCTTAACCAGTAGATACTTCAAAGGCTTCTCTTAACGAGATCTTGCTTTCTTTCCAAAATACATTTTTCTGCTATTTTCCCTTTCCTTCCCTGAATTTTAAAGTCAGGAACAACTATAGGTAACTCAAATGAAGCACTTGCTAAAAAATTATTATGCTTTTTGGAATTGCTGAAATTGTCATATGCTGAGGCAAATGTTTCTAAGAAAACACTGAAGTATCTCAAATAAAAATTCATGCAAAAAACTCAGCATGATTCTATTGAACATGGTCTTCAGTAGACAAACTTCTTACCTCCAGATATCACTTCCTTTAGAAAACAGGGAGGACTTGATAACTTCTGGTGCCATCCATGCATAAGTTCCTGCTGCACTCATTTTGGTTGTTCGATGCCATTCTCTAGCCAGACCGAAGTCTGTAATCTTCAAAGTTTTATTGCAAATGTCATCATGTTCCATCTTCTCTAGCAACAAAACTGTAAAAGAGTGGGTAAATTATGGCAATGGCAATAAAATCAAAATGTCTAGTTCTGGTATTTTTGCATACGATTCTTACTTTGCAAATAGTTGTATATTTTATGTTTTGAAAATACTATTGAAATTTTCATAATATGAGAAAGCTCACGCTTTAAGTTATTTTGAGCAATAAAAATAAAAAATATGTACAAGTTATGAGTCTTCTGCAGCTATGCAAATGGACATAGCAGACATTAAGCTAGAAGAAGAAATCTGGTGTAAACAGAGCTGAAGTAAAGCACCTAAGATTAAAAAGCTCAGAATTCTAATAGCCCACAGGTGATGACAGATTGCAAAAGATCTATTCACTTTGGAAGGAGATTTTAGAATAACAAAAAAAATTATGGGAAGAAGCAAAAAAAAAAATCATAAGTGTTAAGAATATTTTAATAAAAAGTCTAAGGGTACATCATGTTATTGTATATTTCTATCTTTAATACGGCACACAATTCAGGTCCCTTCCCATCTCAGACAGGATAAAACAAAACCTGAAAGAGGCAGAGGAGGACACAACTAGAATGCTTAAAGCAGCATGACCTTGGCTACAAGAAATCGTTAAACAGACTAGGACTTTTCACCCAGGAAAAAGAAACAACTGAGAAAACCATCAATGAAATCATGTATGGCAGGAAGAAAATTATAGGGAACAATTGTTTGCAATTAGACAACACAAGAAATGGGCAACATCCAACAAACTAACCCAGAGTCAGACACATGTGGTGGCCATTCATACAACACATACATCCTTAAACTTGGGAATTCTTCAGCATCAAATACTACTATTTCAGAGAGATTTAAAAAGCACCTACACAAATTCACAGCGGTCAACTCCATCAAGAGCATTTACATCAAAAGATGGATTTAGTTTCAGGAAATCCCGAGTCACAAATCACTAGAACTTGAGGAACTGGGGGAAGTGGCTTGGGGAATAAGTAAACTTGCTGCAGGCATTTATATTCAGCAAGGAGACACCAATCTTTGATCTATTCAATGCTAGGTTAATATCCACTGTAACTGCATAGTAACTAAAGAGCAAATCATCTGTTTTAGTGCAGCGTTCTACAACGAGCATTTGCCTCTGTCTGACTGGATCCTAACTCACTATTGGCAATGTTGTAACACAGCTTTATAAAATGGCTTTAAAAGAAGAAAGGAGAACTGGCTAATCCTGTCTTAGGAGAACGATAACAGGCAGAAAGAATCATAATGTGACCTTATTAACACAAATCTTAACCCCTTATTTTGTTTCTAGTGTCCCTGCCGACGGTAGTAACTCTTAGTTTTAACGTTTCATTAAAATGATCTCTGGGGACAGAGATCAAAGGTTAAATTACAAATAACAAGAGTCACTGATTTCCAACTCTACATACAACAGAACACAGCATAAGGGAACCCACTAAGAAAAAAAATGTGATGAATTACCTTGCCTTACAGATGAAAAAGCTGCTAGCATATTAGTTGTGACTGCAAAAATCATTTCTGTTGGTAGACGTTAATTACATTTGTTACAGGTATTTCAAAAAAAAAAATGTCAAATCCAGATAAAATAACAGAACACAATTTCCTTTTTCAGCAAGCTTCTTTACACAGCAGAGCAGAAATGAGGGCCCAAATGCTATAGAGTCTAAGAGCTCCTCAGTCAGCACTAGCAGAACAAGTTAAATTCATGCAAGAGTCCTTATTCTTTTAGATTTGAATGAAAGACCTATTGTTTTCTATTCCACTTCAAACATGTTCAGCAGAATTCCTAACATTCCTCATCAGTCAGTGTGACCGAAACCAAAAACAGCCAGTCTTGCAAAAGGTGGCGCATTGGCGCGTGGCCAAGTTTCATCTTACTAAGGGACAAGGTTTCTTAGCGATTCCGGTTTCCGTTTCCGGTAGGTAGCCAGGAAGACAGGGATAGGATGTGCAGATTGCTCAGCAGTTGGGAAGTAAAAATTGTTAGCATAGCTGAGCAGTGCTAAGTCAGGGCCTCCTGTGGGGTGACGTAGTAACCTTCCCCACATCATCCTTCCACGACTTCTGCAACCTGCCCTCTCTTGGGAGCTTACACAAGGGCAATTTTACAGTGCGGTGCTCAATCTCCTCATGTGCTTTGCTGCGACTGCTTTTAGGAAGCCTCTCCAGGGCCTTTTCAGAAGCCAATTCACACCTCCAGTATGAGGCTGGGCAAGGGCCAGTGCAGTACTGTCTGGTTTACTTTAAACTTTTTCTGACTAAATTTTCTCAGAGTAAAGTCCTTATTTACACTATGTTCTCCTGCTGGCAAGCACAGGCTAAGTTATTAAAGGAAAAATACGCAGAACATTTGAAAATAAATTCAAATCTAACAAGAAAAAGGAATTAAATTAGAAAAGTAGAAGCATAGGAAAGTCCTATGATTTTTTTTCCCCTGCAACCACAAAAGCAGAGGTATTTCTGAATGATTGAAACATCTAACAGAGAACAAAGAGTCTAAAAGCAACCCTAACAAAGTTATTACTATTCAGTCATACAGATGAACAGATCTTACACTCTTAAGATGTTTAATGTGACTAAAAAGAAGGTGGAAAACCAGGTATTATTTACCCTGGATCACTGAAGGAAGTAGCTCAGAATCATATAGCAATTTAGGTTGGAATGGACCGCTCTGTGCAGAGGACTAATAATGTAAAAGATGTAAATGTACTATTAACCATTTTAATCAATCTGCAGAGTTATGGCACTTCTTGATAGAAGTAAACACATCTTCTATATTTTATGAATTATAGCTATATTCATGTGACTCTAAACATGTTAATCTGACTTAAATATTATCTCAAATAGACTCTGAAGAATACAATCATTAAAGGTATTAAGTCATACAGAAGGCAGGATAAATTACAGCAGAGCTGCTTTACAAATTGGTTATGTGACACTAATCACATTTTCCCCTGATAGTCCATTTCTTAAAAAAGGGCTAAGGCGCCAGACCTGAGCAATGTGAGGGCCTTTCAGAGAGTCTTGTTATATAGGTGGAATAAAGATGTGTAAAGGAAGAACTCAATAAATTAGTTACCGGCATAAAAAGGGATGATTATTGCTCTCTATCAGAAATCTCTCTCCTTTGGTCCCACTGGTCCACTAGCAGAGAAAAGCACAAGATCTGTTTCAAAAACTGAGGAGCAGTCAGAAATACTGTCCACTTTGAAGAGGGGTTCATCATACTGGAAAATGTACAAGGCTGGAAGGGATTGGTAACAGAACTTCCTCCTAAGAAATGAAGATTAAGGAAGAAGGTCTGGATACTGTGACTGACAGGAAAATTAAAACAGCAGCTTCACACAGTTGCAAAAACAGATCATGTAGATCTAAAATGCATTAAAGAGGCATTTTTTGTAGAAACAGGGAAGCATTAAGACCTCAAATGAAATACTAGATAACTAAAGCTGCACATGTATGTTCAAAAATGGGAACTTAAATTGGGGCAGATGAGGAAAATGGAAGTAGAATAATTAGGAAGCTGTAAATGTCTACATTATTTTGCTAGAAAAGCTTGGCTTGTTTGCTAGGCTAAGCAAAGGCTGAGAACAGTTATGAGAACAGAAATTAGCTGGAGCTAGAAGCAGGATGTAGGTGTAAAGCACTGGTGCTCCTGCCAATAACAATGTAGCCCTGGCTGGTGTGTCTTACTCACATGCTCATACTTAAACTCACCTCTAGATCTGGCGCTCTGGATGTGTGTGCTCGCATGTGTGTGTGTAAGATTCATATCCCATTGCAAGATATTGTCTCTTTTCTTCTGCCTACTTTTGGTGCTCCTCTGCAGTGTACAGCACAGCCTTCTCCTCAAAAGGCTACATAAAATTCAACATACACTCTTGTCAAGCCTAGCAACAGCATTAACCTTTTCTTGTCTATTTTTACGTTATTATAGTTATAGCTGGCGTCTTATACTACAAATCCTGGAACATACCGCCAGCATTTTATGGTGTAACACTCTGCAGATAAGATGTTTCCGTGCACATTTTAAAACCATCACACAGTTACCCAAGACTGTAATGGAACTGGATGTGCCGAGCCAGATGGTGCTTTCCAATTCTGTGTTCCTCCCTAACTAAAACAAAATCAGCAACATCTACAGAACCACTATTGTTCCCAGGCAACAGCAGCTCCCAGCTGGGGAGGGTGCAGAATGGGGATAGGCAAGGAGCAGAATCCCAGTAAAACCCCATTCAACTGCTCTCAGTCTCCTTTTCTAGCATCATTCCTTTTTCTACCTTTTTCTCCTTTTTCGTCCCTTTCCCTCACTCCATCTTCAGATTCCCTCCCCTCTGGCAGCCACAGAGTACAAACACTTAGAGCTGCTGAGCACCAAAGGTGACACTAGCTGCAGCAGCTTAAGCAAAGCACCAGAACAGATATTTGGACCAGACTTGCTTACTCTGCTCCATTCCCTTTCTCTGTGAGTTTAGGTTAACATTTTACTGACCATCCCCCACCCCCCAACCCCCCCCCCCAAAAAAAAAAAAAAAAAGGAGAGAGAAAAAAAAAAAAAGAGTTATGAGCTGTCATACTCAAAAAGAAAATTGAAAGTTGAGTGCAGAACACTGGTACAGGTAAGCAACAGGACAGAAACCAAACTACTATGGGAATGCAGCGAAGGGACTCAATCCTTATTTTGAATGCATTATCCTGTAGGGACATATTTCAGGACAATAAGTGGGAAAGAAAATGGGAAAGAACATATTAAATCTTGGGGTGCAAGTGTGCTCTCCTAAATTCAGGCAGGATGAGGACTACATTCCCAGTGCTGCCTTCAGTACAAGGCAGAAAGCCTGGAAAGAAGTTGTAAGCATTTGTTTAAACAGCAAGCATTTTTGTTTGAAGCATAGTGTTACACAAAAAGTTCACTTTCTTGCCCCAGTTTCTCTCTCACTAATTCCTTAGAACATATGCATTTTTAAGAACAGTATATGCTGTAAGCCTGAGGGAGGCAGAGCTTTTATTTATCAGCTTACCCTGGAAACTTCCACCTAGCACTAGGATCTTCTGTGCTACTCTTCTAATACACGTTATTTCCTGTAGCCTTACAGTTCTATTTTTGTTATTAAGAATATACATCCATAATACATCTACATACATTCATCCAGAATATACATATACCCACTGTATTTCTCCAACATTAGTATCAATGCCGTAGCCTCATTTAATACAATCTTTCCTTTGACACGACTCTTGAAATTCCAAGACCACAAGTAATTCAAAAGTTTCACTTCACAATCCTCCAGGCTCAGGTGATAGCTTGTACCAACACTGGTCCTTAGATATCCTGCTTTCCTCGTGTGAGTCTTCAGGCTAACCACCAGTACAGGCTAAAACCTCATCTCTGTAAACATATCTACCAGATTAAATTTATCTCACTGGATTAAACCTAGAGATCATGACCAGCAAAGGAATTCATCCTTTAAACAGTCACTACCTACATAAGAGGCATTTCTCTACCTTTTACTATTGCAATACTGTGTTCCACCATCTCCTGCCTTCAGTCACAACAGACATCAGGTTTTCTTATTTTTCCATACAAAACTAAAAGTGATTCACAACAGATAGTCCTTAGATATATTTATTTAAAAACTTTTAGTTTGAAAAGCTAAACAAAATCCCTCTAAAACCCTACCTCACTCAAGGCAATATGCATTTATAAACCTGAATAAAGTGCTACCAACTAGAAAGCTAAAGCATGGTGAGACTTGTCAGAAAAAAAAAAAAAAAAAAAATCCTTGATAACAAGAATTGACAAACACAAACCAAACCCACAAGAAACCACATCCCATGATGGGACACGTGGCACAAGGAAAGAGTCAAAGCACTAGAATGACAAAATAACAGTGTCACCCGACTGCCTGGAAGCAGAGAGAGGAAAGGAGAGAAACGGAGAAGAGAAAGGAGAGATTTCAACAGCTTCAACATAACTTGCATCACCATTTTTCACTCCCTCTCCACTTCTTTAATAACCATTATTAAAGCAACTTTGGGCAAATGAAAACTTGAGAGAAAGAAGTAGTTTTAACAAGTTATTGGCACAGGCTGCAGATGCTGTGAGTTACTTTACTGCCTGCAATCTGTGCTTTATTTGCACAGATTTTGTTCAGATAGCTCTGTAGAGCAGACCAGAATTTCCTATTATGCCGAAAATGAAAGTAACAGGAATAAGGGTCTTATAATTATATATATATATATATATACACAAATACATTCAGAAAATACAGGTTTTGAATGTTGCATAAAAAAGCTGCTTGTATGTTAAATGCCCTCTTTAAAGAAATATTAACATTAGTTTTACTATTTAAATTTTACATTTAGAAAAGTTACCTGACTACTGTAATTATTCCATAATTTTACAATTGTATGGAAATCTGTCACCACTGAGACTTTATTTTAAGACTCAAAATGGTGTGGTACACTACATCTACCAGAAACTTCCACTTTTTAAAAAAAAAAAAAATAATAAAATAAATAATTAGTTTGTTTTTAAGCAAGCTTTAAGCTCTTTCTTCTTTGCTTGCTTTTGACTTTTTAAAGGAGTTACTGAAATGACTGAACATGACTGAAATGCTGAGATATTAGAAAGATGCACCAAACAACTAATCTGATGGCAAGTCAGTCATTCCTGGCTAAAAAAAATTCTTGTAGTTTCAGACTCTACAGAACAAAATGTGTGCTTACCCATTCTTTAAAACTTGCTATTTTTTCTTGGGCAGAAGCAAACATATATACATAGATATTATTTAACAAAGTTCAGTGTGAATATACACAGTAAAAACACATTATACACTTAAAAATGACTAATTAACAGAACTGAAGCATAAGGGTATAGTTTGCTGCCACAACCAAAGCCATGAGAACTATCTCATTAAAATATATATCTTAATCTCTTCTCCACTCATCTTCAGAGCCTTTTCTTTCTCTGCACTGGTACTAGCATCTAGGCTGGTAGGTAGCCTTGAGAGACAGCTCAGAAGAAATTAAGTCTGCAAAGAGAAGAATTTAGAATAGTTTTCTGCCAGATCTATTGACTGATCTAACTCAGATCGACTAACTATGAGGCCAGAGGTGAGTTGATGCCACGGACTCGCAGGAGAGGACAGAACCTGTGTTTGGAGAGAGGTGAGAAAGCCTCTGCAAGCAGCTGGCTGCTAAATGAAGGTAGAGTGCATTACTGTAAGTGAAAAGTCAGGCAGCATTTCAGAATTAATGCATCTAGTTCCTTTATATCTACCTTTATTCACTGATGTAAAAATTCAAGACAGCTTTACTGCTTTTTCCGTTATCAAAACCACTTTTCATTAAATACACTATTGAAAAGAACCAGTTGAATAAACTGAAGAGAAAAAAAAAATTCTCTGCTTCTTGGAGGATGCCAATTTCTATGAAAAGTTAGCCCAAGAATTCCATAAAGATCTGGTTATGAATGTGTAGTCAAGTAAGTCATCAGTTAACATGAAATTCCTTTAATATAATTTCTGTGAGGAATTTCAGTATGTTGTATTCCATAAAGATTTCTGACCTAGGCTGTCAGTTTTGAATTAAAACTAAACTAGTTTCTTTTACACAGCAGTGCTAAAGGAGACCAACTACTTAAACATTTTTTTTTTCCCCAAATCAAGCTGTTACAAGACTTGGGGGAAAGGAATCAAGTTCTTCCATAATTCTGTGGGGGGAAAGGATGGCAATGCAGTGAAAAGCAGGTGGTAAAAGGATTGCTGCTTTCTATCCCTGGAGTTTAGGAACAGCAATGCATGATACAGAGGGGCTAAGAATTTTAATTTTTATTAACAAGGGCAAAACATATGCTTTAAAATGAAAACCTATGACTCCACAAAATTTGACAGCATGCCCTTTCTTCGGAAAAAGAGAAGGGAAAGATTGCTCCTTTGATCCAGCAATTACTGCAATATATATTCAGGGCTCAGTTAAAAAAAAAAAAAAAATCAAAAAAAAAAAAAACCACTTTTTTATGTATTTACATAAAGAAATAAATGCAATGACTTTCAGGGAAGAGCAACAAAATCTAATCCCAAATTAAAAAAAAAAAAAAAAAAAAAAGGCAACACACACACACACACACAAATCAACTACTCCTATACCTAGAACTAAAATATAACCATTAGCAAGGGTTAATTTGTCCAAAAATGAAACACAATAATGAACAGCTACTCCTGCATTTTTGAGAGGGAGGGCTGTCTTATCAGCTCCAAGTTAATAGCACACCTGCCAAAACACAGATTTTAGTAGCTATGAGAAGAACAAAGCATGATTATACAGCCAACACTGGCACGTCCAGGACTGATTTAACTGGAGCTGTGACCCCAGACAAAAACGGATCAACTTGGCTGGAAACTCCATGAAAGAAGAATACTTCTGTGATGACTTTATGCAAATACTTCATCTTACCATATATTACTGCAGCTTAAAGTCACACATCAGTGGATCAAAACTTAAACATCCACTTCTGTGCAGTTACTGATCTGGGGTAAGTTTTTAGTAACACAATAAACAAAATAAAAATAGTGTAATAATTTTAAGCAATCCGTCCTTAAATGTAAATGCCTCAATTACTATTCCAGTATTGCAAAGACAGATAGGTGAATAACTTGGTATCAAATATATTAGTGATATCTTCATTCAACTTCAAGGTCAGAATTTTACCTGTAACAAAAACACTCAAAATAAAATAATCTCTGAACTTTTAGAAGCATCACTAGTGAAAGTAATTGAATTAAATTTCAATGCTTTTAATTTTAACTGAACATCAAAAAAAAAAAAAAAAAAAAAAATCAAGGACAGAAGTCATCCATGTTGCAAATACTCTATGTACAAGGCCATTTTATTTCAGAACTTGCTACACTGGAGCATGCCTAAAAGAAAGTTTATGCTTAGTGATAAGAAAACTTACAGGCTGCAAAGAAAAAGCCATTATCTTTTAAGGTCAAAGAAGCTACAGATACAGTCTGGTGATGTAAATACTACTTCTCTATTCTTCTGAAGATACATAATACAACTTTTAAAAGGGATTTCTTGAAAGTTAGTGAGAAGGTCCAAAAACAATCAATGTGCTTTCCCCCTCCAATGAGGGAGGGAGGAAAAAATCCCAAAATTGAAAACCCAGTTGTACCTCAAGTTTTTCCACTGTTAAATTAGCACTGTCAATTCCCGTTTTGCATCAAGTACAAGGCCTCATTTCACAACGCAGTATTTATTACACTGTCAACCAATGTCCTATCATTCAAAATACAAAGCTATCTCAAAACGCGAACTGAGGACAATTGTTCTTTTCAGAAGAGCAGTCAGAAAACCTGAGAGCTAAACACTAGAATGTGACTTCCCAGCTTGGGCAAAAAGAGGCCACCAAAAACCTTGGTGCAAATGAGCTTCACGGAAAAATGCTATGAAGGAGATCATGCACAAAGTGTAAGAGAAGTTTCCAGCTGCTGTAACCTGGCTCATCTGGCATCTTAGAATGGCAGAGGGAGGAAAGCCAAGAATAGGGGCAAGAAACAAGCAGCCAAGTGAGATCCAGAAAGTGATGAGAGCAAAATTATTTTTGAAGTAATGATTCTATCCATTGGAGATGCAGATAGTATTAATTCTGCATTTGGACTCATAATGCAAAAGTTTCAGTTGCCAGACGCATCTAGCTAGGAAAAGAAATAAATGGGAATTAATGTCTGTAAAAAATGAGTTAAAGGGAGTGTTAAAAGTTAATATTTTTTAAATTAATTATATTCAGTTAGCATTTCAGCTTTAGAATCCTTTTGCACAAATTACTTGAACAGGTTAATGAAGTTCTGAGTTACAAGAGTGCTTTCTCTCTTTCTCTCTCTCTCTCTCTCTCTCTCCATCTCTCAATGTCCGAAGTTGAGATGCATAAAAACAAACAGGAGTAAATTTAGAAGTTAATAAATCAAGGTCAAATAAACAGCTACTGCAGTTAAGTCTTCCACCTACGTATAAAATAACAGCTGGATGTTACTCATTCTCTGGGACCTTACAGATTATATAAACGAATAGTGTGTTACAGAGAAGTAGTTCACTTTAGTTCAATTTCATTTAAGAGATATTGTATTATAGGTATTAAACTCTCATATATTAATGTTTGAAATCTGTAAAACACCCTTCAACTGAAAACTAGTCTCTATGCCATTTTTCTGCTAGTTTTCTCTTCTGCAACAGTGACCATCAGAGATATCAGTTGCTCAACATTGTTTCCTTTTCCAAATTTCAGCCTCCCTTTCTGAAAACAAAATATACAAGTATTTCCCTCCATCAAAGAAATTTATCAAGCCCAAATAAAACAGACATTATGGAAAACATTTCAGAACTCTAGATTTCTGAGCAGCTAAAGGTTTGCTGCTCCCACAGAAGTACAACCTGTCTTCAGAGTCTGAAAAACAAAACAAGAAGCCCACAACCCTCTCTGCTGGGTATCAAAAAGTGACACAGGTTACTGAGATGACGTGTTTGATGAAACAAAGTAGAACACCTTAAATGACTTAATTCTATTCAAAAAGAAAGGTGAGGTTGAATTCAATGCTATCCTCACTTTTAAAAGGTCATAACCATCAGAGGTGATGCTGTTCCCCAAACTGATCAAATTCTGCAATCCTATCACAGTTTGTACAAGGGTTGGTTTAGACTCCTAAGCGGACAAAGGCACTAAAACTTGGAGCTTCTTCCAGCCGTGAATTTGCAAACACTCCAGGATGCGCAACCAGTCCTTATGTCACAATGCAGCAGTGCTATCGTTACTGTGGAGTGCAAGACACTCATGCAGGTGGAATAGGAAGTTGGGGCACTTAGCACAGTTTCTAGTTTTGTGCAACTTAGATAATTAAGATTAGTGCAAAGCAATTAAGTGCCATGACTTGCGATACGAACACAGGGTCAGAAACTGAAGCCTGGGGTTTTTCAAATGCTAACAGAAGGCTCAAAACATCTACAGGAGTATTTACAACCTGAGCAGCTTCCAAACTATAGGATGCATTGCTTAGGGTCAGCAGCCCCTTGCTTTTTTAAGGGTTTTCTTTTTTTAACCCAACCTTCCCAAAGGACAATGTGTCTGTCAGTGGTCATTGCCTGATAACTTTTGGCCCCACTATTTTATCTGTCTGGCACTGGTCACAGGGATAAAATGTTCTCAGAGAGCTCAGGTTTATAAGGGTTTAATGAAAATCGCTGCCCTAGGGAAAAGGAAGTTCAGCTAGGTCTACCACAGAGAAACACTGGTTCCTCCCCAGGCCTCAGAGAGACGGGCCAGAGTCAGGCGCGCAGTCCCAGGGCACTACGACCTGTTGCAGCCTGAGCCTGGGCTACGCAGCCTGCTACAGAGCGTCACAGAAACCAGCTGTGGGGCAAAGGTAGGGCGAGCCTAGCACGGACACGACCAACATGGAGTGGAACAAGGGAACAAAAGTTGAATGAGTGTCACAGGAAAGTGAAGGAGATAACAGTAAACACAAGCCTGTAGGAAAATTATCTTTTTTAGTCTTATTACTCACGGAGCCACCTGTTACATGGCATCATTTACTTCAATGCTATTGATAGGAACAATTTAAAGTTTCACTGTCACTAGAAGCCATCTTGGAATCTTCTTTCCACCTCAGAACTACCAAAGTAATAAAAATTCATTCTGCATTTTCTTGATGAATTACATTAAAATATAGTTAAGTATAGTTATTTTTCAGGCATTTTATAGCACATAAGCAATGCTTACAAGCTTTGCTTGCAATGTAAGTAAGCTTTCTCTGTTCAAGACAGCTCAAGAGACAGGTTATGTGCCCAGGTAAAGTCAGTTCAAAGGACTGCAGATATATTTAATTTCTTTCTCTCCCTTCCCCCATAAGGGCTAACCTCTTTGGCTATTAAAAGCCACACTCAGGACAAAGTGAAAGTCATCAGAATTTAATTCAATCTGTTCTGGAGGGTGGTGGTGGTAGATGTCTGAGGAAATACCCTTGATAAGTTTGTGAAAACACCTCTCATCTTTTCTTAAGAATGCTTGAGAGTATAACATGAACAATTTGGCTAGAGAGAAAACAAAAAAACAAACAAACAAAAAAACCCCAACACCCTACAGCAGTGAAGATCCACAGATTACTTGTTCTTCTCTTTCTCAAACTCTGGGACACTTTCCTCACCAAAAGCAACAGATTCAATAAGACAGTCAAGCCACATCACACTTGTTTATTCAGATTTTAAGACTATATAATTTCTACCTTTCAATTTTTTAATGAGTTTAGCTTGGAGAATATTGTATTAAAGTGAACTGTCCAATTTGCAGTTTCACTGTTCATTTCTACTTCTAATTACCTTCAGTCCTCAAGCATTGCTCTCATTAGCACTGCCATGTTCAAGGCCTTTTACAACAAACCTTGAAAGCCAACCTGACCTTGACAACTTCTATAGTAATATAACGTCAACACACTTGAAAGAATAGAGGGCTGCAAAGGATGCTGGGGCATTCAAGACACTGATGGAAGTCACAGCAAGCCCAACCCTACTCGCATATTCATCTAGGACAAATGAACACAGACTGATTATCAGTATTACGTTAGTAGACATAATCTGCACAGATTCAACCTTGTGCTTTGCCTTTTATAACTTATCTATGGATAGGTCTAAGTCATAAGCAAGATATTAACTTTTGTTATGTCTTCTACAAGCACATAAACATTCATTAACAAAGGTTTGCTTTTAAGGCAGAAGTACTGCATGATCCAAAATTAGTCCTGGAAGTGTGACCTGCTGCTTTGTCTAGATGAGAATTCAGAAAGCGAAGGCTTGTGTATTCCATTTAAACAGACTTTTATTCAGACTCTAGCCTAGGCAAAGCTCTGGCTGAGCCCATAAACAGCCATGGGTAACGGAGGTCTCTGCTATGCCCATTGGGAATTAGGTTTCTTTGCCCGCAAGGGATCAGTTTGTTGTCCTCAAAGTTACCATTTGAAAGAAGTCAGCAAACCAGCTGAAGATGGACAAAAGAGACACTTACAAAACATGTTGTAAACACATGACACTTACTCATGCCTGATCCCAATAAATTTGTGTGTTTCTGATAAAACATCCATAACTTTCAGAATTATTTGGCATGCTAGAGCCAAATCTGTATCCAGGAGATGCAGATAAGAATGTTCAAGTATTTTCACAAGTTTTAGATTCCTGCATTAATTCAGAACTCTTTGACTATACATGCTGGTCTGAGAAACTTCAGATAAAGTCCACATTTTAATCCTGATTTTAGATTATTTCCTTAACACTTAAGGTATATCTAATAACAACAGGAATTACTTATTAGGAAGATATCCTCAAAATAGACCTTTCTTTTCCCTCCAGAGAAACTTCTCAGCAGGTCACCTGCTCAAAAATTTACAAAGCTTCTACAGACTATTTGAAAACTGGTATCATAGACAATAGTTACTTGGTTCAGTTTTTATTACATATGCTTAAATCTAAACGTGTTTTTTCCACATTGTCTATTTCTCATATAACCATTAAACATTACTCTTCCTACACACACCAAAGAATTGAGACTGATAGTAAAAAAGACGACCTATCCCTTCTTTCCTTGCTAAGCCTCACAATCAGGTTTGTTAGATTTCTCTGCTTTACAGAAACAAAATTGTTTGTCATCTATTTCCTCCTACTTATTTTTGCATAGAGGAAAACCTTTTCCTATCCCCAGGAATGGTCCAAGGAAACCTGGATGTACAAAATCAGCCTGCCATTGTTTTTATAAATCTATTGTTCCTATTACTGCTATTCTGTACTGCCGTTCTTCTCTCACCAGTTATGTCAATTTGGCATCAGTGTTAAAACAACACTAGATGTACTGTCCTACAGACCCCAACTGTAGGGGATGGCTTGGAAAGAAATAACATACTTGCCTCTAAGGTGCTCACTTTGCCCATGCCTGCCAGCCACAAGTTCAGGCATATACCCCTTCTGGATCAAGTATGCTGATGGAAGGAGCTCCCTGGCTAGAGAGAGAGAGGCGGGGAGAGAGAGAGTGTATAAAAAAAAAAAAAAAAAAAAAAAAAAAAAAAAAAAAAAAAAACAAGAGTTTCTACCTATTTACTAGGAACATTTTGGCTAGCTTTCCTTTCTTTAACAATGTAGGGGAAGTCATTTTTCCAAATTATATTAGAAAAAAGAAAAATCCCTTCGCAAGACAAACCGGGAGGAGCACAAACAAGACTGACAGACTGGTTCACTAGCTGGACTGCTTAATGAAGAGCACGGCCACAGCAGCACTAGGAGGCCAGCAAAAGCAGCGGGGTACAGTTGAGCCAGGCCTGAGAGCTGAACCTCGTCTGTGGCGACGGCCCCGACTCTGCGGCCACTGTCCTCACCAAGGGAGTCCAGCAGCCAAAGCTGGCAGCTTTCTGTTCTCCCCATGTGTGATAGCAAAACAATCAACTAAGACTTTACATGAATAGAAAAGTTAGCAGAGCACGGTATTGTCAGGATAGAATAGCCATTTTAATTCATATTGTTTAATCTGAGAACTACAGCATCACAATCACACTATAAACTTCCAATGTTATCATTTAGTGGCATAATCAAGGGACATAATTCAGTTTAGCGTTTCAATGCTGTCCTCAAGCTGCACTATGATTAAGATGCATGGGTGAGAACTAAACGGCTAAGTTCAAGCAAGTGTGCAAGTGAAGTCATAATGAAAACAGTGAATAGGCACATATGCTGAGGTTATGTTTAAAAGCATATATTATAGTATCCTCTGCCATTATCTACATCCGCACAGATTACAATGCGATCAGCGCATTACGGCCACCAGCTCAGCTCTAAGTGCTGCTGAGAGCTATAGGGTTACAGATCCCTTTCTGATATGGACTTGGCCATTAAGGCCAATGCACAGCAACCCCTTCTGCCTAGGAAAAGCCTCTTAGATACTCAAGTTAACAGCATCTCAGCTCTGAGCAGAGACCAAGCTGAAGAGCACCCGGCCGCGTTGCGGCTTTCCTTCCTCATGCGGTCTTGGGACCTCCCCAGAAACAAAACCAAAACAGATCAGCAAATGAGGAGGGCATCCTGACAGCCATCTCAGACTGAAGCTGTTGGTCATGCCTTACGCAAGGCCCTAGAGGTAAGCACCACAAGATATTCGTCTTGGGCTACAACTAAAACCACAGAGTCAAGCCTCTTTATAAAACAAACAGTATTCTGAGGAGCAGCCCCGTGACTGTGCCTTGCCTTAACAACCCATGCATGATGACCTTCAAGACACACTGGAAAGGTCCTTTAAAAAAAGTACCTGAAACCTGAATAAACTTTTCCTTTGGACAGCTTAAGGATGCCCAGCTGAACGAAGAGGAACATATCGCTGCATGTCTGACCTATCTGAAACAAAGAAAGGGAAGGAAGAAGACAGGGCTCCAGATATTTATGTACGGACATGGTTTCTATGCTCAGGGCACCCATTCAAAACACAATACAACAGCAAGCCATAAACATCTCCAGATTCTAGCTAAGCAGCTTTCCAACGTCACAACTGCCAACATTTTAGATGCTTTTGAATCAACTCCAGCAGATGGACCAAGGATTCATTGGGCCCGAACAACATAACCCCTTCACTTTTTCAGGTGCCTTTTGTGCCAAAGCCTGAAAGCAAAACCAGCAAGTGCACAAGAGTTCCCACAGTTTCTTAGCCACTCTCTTTTCTGCCTCAGTGTTCACTAAGTGGGTGAACTTTGTCAATGCTAAATCAGTGCCATAAGAAGGAGTTTCACGAATTCCCAACTGCTCCAATGCACAGAATTTCATCCCACTTGGCCTTTAAGCTTCTCCTCTCTGCGGTAGCAGGACTTTGCTCCGCGTGTGTTTCCCGCAAACCTCAACTATTTCACGACGAATTCACCACCCGCTCAGGACCTCGGCAACTAGACCTGCCACCGGCCACATCCCTGCGGGCCGCCGAGGCCGCAGCGGGAGCCGCGCGGGGCCGCGAGGCCGCAGCACCCGTAGCCGCCGGGCCGCGGCAGGAAGCGCGGGGCGGGCGCCGCCGCCACCGGCCGCGGAGCTCCGGGCCTCCCCGTCCCGTCCCGCCCCGGGCCGCCCCGCCACGACTCACTGGTGCTGGACTTGAGGTCTCGGTGCAGGATGGGCCCGAGGGCCTGCTCGTGCAGG
>JAYECN010445193.1:0-21247 GCA_035222435.1 Microcambeva ribeirae | reverse complement strand
TAAAAGAAAAAAAAAAAAAAAAAAAAAAGAAAAAAGGATAAGAAAAAAAAAAAAAGGATTTCAAATACTTGGTATTTTAGGTTATACCTGATAAAAAACAAACAAGGCAGATCCTCAGATGTCAGGGATATATGCTGGTGGCCAGCTTCCAATCCAGAATGTAATATTCCCATGAGTATAAGCCTGCTATACGCTTTAGTCCTTTATGAAAGTATTACCTTTTCCCCTGAAGCTCTTGAAACTCTGAAGACTGAATACGAGAGGAAGCAGATCCTTGTTTGCTACTGTGACACCCTGTGATTCTAACCTGTAACCATTCTAATCATTGAATGACACTTCAAAGCTGTTCTTGCATAAGAAAAATGTCCCGTTTGTGTGCTCCAGTGAAACCACTCAGCCTGTAGTTTATTTTCAGTGCCTGCCTTTCTTTGCTGCTGAAGTGGGACTAAAACTAAGAGATTGTAAGTCTGGAAAGCAAGAATTTCCATTTCAGAACTCCCCATTGAAGCACTTACTGCCCTGACAAGGCTCTGACACCCACCCCTCCATGTAGCAACATTCTTAGCAGCAGAGACCTCACAGATGGCCCCAAAAAACTATTCATCAGAGTACACTTTTTAAATTTGGATGATGAAGGGATGTAACAGTGGTGACTGTCACAAATTCCTTACTTTTTTAAATAGAATAAAAGAAAAGCATTTTGGAATGTACTCAAACTCTAGGGCTCTTTTTACCTGAGACACTTTCCATAGTAATTATGGCATATGGATTCTGGAGACTGGAAGAATTTCCTAACAGCTAATTATGAGGATGAGGATGAATTAGCACCAAAATCATGAGGGTGAACTACTACACCAAACTATCTGAGCAAAAATTAAAAATAGTCAAGTCTCCCTTCAAGTCTCTGTGGTCAAAATGGCAAGGTAACTGAACCCTCACAAGTCTATGAGCACTGCGAAGTTTGCACAGGACGTACACTCAGCTCACTCTCTGTGAGCATGCCCTTCAAATTATTTGGGTTTTCACCTACATCTTACCATCTAAGAACAAAAGAATATAACGAAAGAACACAGTGTTTATGTTCCTCTGCTTCTGGATCTGACTTGTTTGTAGAATGATTCAAACTGATCAAAAGTTCTCCGCATTATTTTTGTGGTAGCCAAGTCCTAGCGATCTATTAGTTTTATAATTAGTATTAATAATACTCGCTCTATTATGCAGCATTAGCAAAGTAAACTTGAGCCTTTTCAGCACATTTTAGCTTTAATGAAGCAATTACTTGAGTCAAAACCATTTATCAAATTGAGCAAATCCTAGGAAGAATTATATTTTTGACTTCAAGTCTTTGTTTTTCAAATAGTAATGCATAATAACTTCTTGAAGAATTAGTAATCAATGTGTCACTTCTGTAAGTAATTATTTTACTTGAAACAAGTAATAGGTCTGTGTTCCCATTTGAGGGTGCATGTAATTGTAATGTATTGTTAATTCTGCAGTCTTTTGTACAGAATGAATATTCAACCTTAATAATCACGGAAAACTATCAAAATATCTCCAGTGTATATTCTCCGCAGAAACAGGATAATGAAAGAGTTAGCATACTGAGCACCTTTTTAAGTTTCAAACTTCAGAACAAAAATACAAGTTTGTTAAAATGCAGCCTGTCTTTTTTGAAAGAAAACTATATAGGCCTAGGGACTTGGAATCTGTTGTGGTTGTTTCTTACGTTTGTCTCTCTCATTGTATTCACTGCTAGGAGCACAGCACGAGGCTCTTCTCTGCCTTATTTTCACTCTTCTTAACGTGAAGAAAACTAAAGCCATCTTTCAGGCAGAGAATGTTTTTGTCATGAATTATTATTTCTAAAGCACTTTAAGATAATTAATAGATTTTCTTAGGGAAGCATAAAACATTACTTTTTAAAGAGATAATAAATTAAAATTAAATAAAACTTCCCAGCTGCAAGATATGTTTAAGATATATTCATATCACATTAGACCATGCAGGATGAAACAAAACAGATATTTAACAGCATGTGTGAACACTATACCACAACATGGGACAAGACATCAGTCTTGGAGGCTTTCACAACTCAGCTGAACAACCTGATCTAATTAGCCCTGCTCTGAGCAGAGGGTTGGAGACATCTGGAGGTCCCTTCCATTCTAGATTATGATTCTGCAAATATGAAATGTAAAAACGAACACTACAGCAACTTAATGCGGAATTTGCAGATGGCCAAACATACATATCCTGCAGCTAACGCGACCTGTGCACCAACGTGCTAACACTGGAGGGCTTTTCAGAGGCTACAAAACCCTGTAGCTTAATCTTGGCAAAATATGTTGTGTTCTTAGCTTTGAACACAGCAGCAGCTCCTTATTCTCACCGAGCCTTGCTGGATTGGCCTGAGCATTCAGCACCTTGCAAACCCGAGCGGCGAAGGAACACAAACGGCTGAGACGCCGGCTGCAGCCCTCGGTCCGAGCGGAGCGCTCGGCAGCGCGGAGGTGCGCGCAGCGCCGGCAGCTGGGCCCGCGCGCCGAGCCAGCGCCGGCCGCGGGCACGATTCGACACGCCACCTCACGCCTCTGCCTGCGCAAGGAGCTCCTGCCTCGCAGCTGGACTGAACACGTGGCCACGGCCCGGGGCTAGCGCAGCCAGATGGCCGTCCGACCGCAGCTAGCTCGGGGCAGGCGCACAGCTGTCTACGCCTGCCTCTGCAGCACCGAACGCAACGTCTTCTGTCACTCCCACGTCTCCCAGGCTCCGAGAGTACAGGTGCTGCCGCTGGGTCTCCGTCACCACCTCTTGCAGCCCAGTGCTTACAGCACCACGCTGGGCGTTTAATTAACTCCTGGCAGGACGGCGCACGCCCTCGCCCCAGCCACCGGCAGCATCTGCAACCACTCACGAGGCACGGTTGCCACAACTCCAACGTGCAATCAGGTCCAAGCCGGACATTTACATTACTGCTCTTATTTTGTCTGTTTGTTTGTTTACTTCAGGTTTAATGCCTATGCTGTTAATTTGAGCGCGATAAATAGCTCTTTGAGAAAACTAATTTGCACACAGCTGCAATTAATCAGAGTGCAGAGGAGAGTGCACCAGAGCCGAACACCCTGCTGAAACAGATGGCTGTGCTGCCGCCGCGCGCTCCTGCATTCCTGCAAAGGTTAAGCCAAATTGCACAGCCCTGGGATTTGGAGCTTGCACACATGCTGGTTTTCCCCCCATCAGGCCTGTGAGGGAAAAGCTTGAATGATTTTCACCTGGAACCCTCCTGGGGCTTGCAGCCATTACTGACGGATTTTAATAAACACTGGCAGGGAAAAAAAAAAGAAACAAACAATTCACTGAACTTTTCCAGCAGCACAGCTGAATTTAGCATCTAGTCCTATCCCCGGGTGTCTTCTCTATTCTGCCTGATCCTCAAAACTTTCCTGGTATGAGAAGGAGGAAAGATGAGCCAGATGGCAGTGGCTGCTTTTACAACACAGGCACCCGAGAAGAATTCAGTAGTCTTTATTAGCTATTTCTACTGGTTTCCATCTGACTGCAGTAACAGGTTAATATTCCCAGAGAAAGAGAAGTAGGGCTGCACAGAAAGGAAGCATAATGTTTTTGAGTCTGGACTGCAACCCTCAGGGACCAAACTGCAGCAGTACTGTAGGGTGATGTACTGATTCAGGGGGAAATAGTGAGAGCTGATGCCAGACAGAACTTCTCTGAAATGAGAGAAAAATTTCACTCTTTGCCACCCATCACACTCAAGGCAGCTCACTATGGCATATGAGATGGTTGTTTATTAAGTTATCCATCACTTGCCTGAGGCACACCCAAGAGTTGCCAGGAAGAGAAGGTAGAACCTTCACTTTGAAACTCACAATTTCAGATAAACAACAGGTGAAAGGTAGAACGGTGGTTATTTATAAAAGCTGAACTTCTCTTTAATGCATAGATGCTCTTCTACATAGTTACTAGAAAATGACTAATATCCTCTAGGTAATACTGCTAAAGTGGGTCTTAAATGTGACTGTGCAAATGCCATAGCTATTACGGGTGATTCTTCAAAGGTCAGAGTAATAGGTCCTCCCACATGTGCCACTGCATTAAGGATAATGGGCCCAGAAGAGACTGGTGTAGAGACACACCAAAAACACAAGGCCAGCTAGTCTCTGTTGATTTCAAATGTTAGATTGTTCACACAAAGATGTGTGAATCAGTTTCCCGACATGATCAAGAAGCAAAAGGCAACGTTGAAGCTAAGTCTGGGACCACATGCGCTTGCTACAGCCATGGCAAGATTTAATTTTGCTCTCAGTTTTCCTGTTCTACCACTTCCACCCCCGAAGCTGTGCCATGAGTGAGGAAAACACTTCAGGCAGGCAACAAAAAGCAGGTGCAGTGAGGATTTAAAGCCTATTAAGGTCCCCCCAGTAAATCCACACCTGATTATCAGTGCAGCTTTCTGCATCTTTCTTCCTTGCTGACTCTTCAATAGCTTCAAGAATTTTACCTTTTATTCTGTAAGCCAATGATGAGAAACAAAGAAGGGGCATTCACAAATCATTGCTTAATGATGTTAACACTGCAGCAGGTACCTGGGGAATTATAGCAGTAGGGCTAAAAGACAACTTGATAATAGATCCTTAGGTAGACCAAACATGTGAAAGGCTGCTAAGATTATGTGCATGCTTTTTCTTCTAGCCAGGACTTTTCTTCCTTCAGATGCAAAAAATAATTACAGAAATGACACCACCCAAGGCATATGCAAATATATTCAACAGGCTATTGTTTTGGGAGGTTGTTGCAGGCAAGCAAAAGAGGTCGGCTTTCCAAGATGAAGGATAACAGCTGATTAAAAAACAGCAAGGTCCAGAGTATGATGACTGACACTTCTGAAGGTAAAGAGAGAGATACAGTTGTGGGTCCAGAAGCCAAAAACATTTCAACAAGGGCAGTGATGACCACACGTGTAACATCATCTGATAAGCTAGAAACCCACCCAGGAGCTCCCATGACACTTCACAAAATCATAATGTTGCAGAACTTACAGAATGAAGGGATAGTGTCTTCTGTTACGAAACTTTACCACATGCAAACTGCTGAGTGTAATTCACTGAATTTAGCCAGGGTCGGAAATCCAGATTTCTGGTTTCTCTTGCTGGTCTGATACTAGACTTTACCTTATAGGGACACCACTATCATCACATCCGAGCACTTTCTGTGAATCATCCTCCCAACTGATGGTAAAGACTATTGCCCTCACTTTCAGAAGGGAATGAAGGCACTGAAATTCCATCTGGCCTAAGATCATATGGAAAGATCATAACAGAAATGAATCAACTCAGTTCTCTCAAGACGCAGGTTGTGAATTTTCTTCTTTGTTCAAATCCCTCAAATAGCCATGATCTTAGGCAACTCAGGATACGATTATATTTTTTCTGAAATGGGTAAGAAGACTGAATTTTAAAGCGCTCTTGAGCAGCTGGGATGAAAGGCACGATAAAAAGTAATCACTGGCCTTCTAACTTGCATATTACTATTTAAATAAAATGTTCCTTATTTCTATAGTTCTCAGCTGCCCAACAACTGAGGCTCTCCTATTTACTCTCCAAGCCCCATGCTACAGGCAACAATTCTCTGTAGCATTTTACTATATAAGTTCTGGGTATTTGCTGCCAGACATAACAAACAGCGGCAAGAAAACCGATCTCAGCATTTATTGCTATAAAACAGTCATTGTCTTTGTGCCTCTTGTGCTGAATTTGCTCTGTTGAATGGTGTGATGATTCTGACCAAAGATATCCTATCGGGAGCTACAGACCAGCTTTATAAAGCAGCCTGAATATCATGATCAATCCTAAACAAGTCAGTGCACAGAGCCATCAGGAGCAATGAAATAAGTGTACAGCAATAGCCCCATAAACAGAAACCACATGCATGGTTTAGTGTGTTACACCCCATCGCAGTACGCACAATCCTACCTGCACAAATAACCTACAGAAACAAAACGTATGTAGATGCAGTCTCGGAGGAAATTTTCCAAGATCAAGGCAGTGCCGCTCCAAAAGAGAACAACGAGAAGGCAGTGTAAAGCGTAACACTAGGTAAAAAGCAACTGCAGAATTATCAGTCTAAGTGTGACCACACAGGTTTCCCATGCTTGTAGCAGGACAGCTGGCCCAGCGTTCAACACTGAACCCGGAGCGCTCTGCTCCTCTATGACAGCAGTTCTCTCAAGAGAGCTGGAAGAAAAAAATCCCTCAGTCTAAGCTAGCAGGAGCTGTGCTAATGCCTATCTGAAATACACTTTTACAATAATAGAAGACGACTGTTGCTACCAGCTTTTTAAACAGTTACAGGGAGCTAGCACATGGCAGCCCAGCAGAATGAATTGCCTCATTAAGAGCTATTTCCATTAAAGCAATCATCATCCTCTGCCTGCAATTTACATGAACTCTTCCCAGCCACATCGAGCTGAAAAGGAAATGGTGTGAAAGGCAAAAGCACTGAAATGAGATAAAAGTTGCACAAGAAGCTCTAAATCATATTCAAGGGTTTGCCGTTAGCTCGATTCATGAGCCCCCATTGCCTCTTGCTGAACAAAGCCCACTTACAGGGTTCACGATCCCTTTGCATTCACCAAGCAAAGGGACTGGGATCTGGGGAGGCGATCCCTGTGCCTGCACTTGCAGGGGACAGGGAGCTCTCAGAGCTATGCTATCGTGACCTGGCTGCCCTCGCGTGCGGGGCTGCGCCTGCTGCGCACGGCGAGCGCGGGAGCCGGCTCCTGCCCGCGCTCCTCAGGGCCCGCCGCCTGCCGGAGGGGATCCCTGCCTGTGCGAAGCGGTTTGCTGGACCTGCGAGCACCGAGGCGTGGGGGTGAGGGAGACGCATGCGGGAGGGCGCAGCGCACAGCTGCGAGCAGGTGTGCAGGGCTGAGAAACAGTTACAGCAGACAGAAGGACACCAGTGGCAGCATATCCTACCTCCTGCTGTTTGGAGTATGTGAATATATATACACACACACACACACACACACACACACACACACACAAAAAAAAAAAAAAAAAACCCCTGTATGGGGTCACTTACAGCATACTACAAAGCAAATGTATGTGGCTACATACACTTTAATAAATCTAAGGGGGACTTCTAAATACAGTATAATCTTTGTCTTCCTCCTTGACATATGTACTAGCAGAAAAGTATGGCAGAAAGCCACATACCACGACAGACTTTTTTTTAATGCAACTAAACAAACCAGCCCTCTCTTCCACTCTTGGCCTTTCACTCATCCTCATCAGACTGTTGAAAATCTGTACATGTGATATACTTGCGCGTAAAGAAGCTATTTGGGGTCTTTTTCCCAACATGCGCTTCACAGAATATGCATGAAGTGTGTAGCACTTTGGGAAGGAAACCATGGGAAACCTCCCTAATGTCACTAAAGCTCCTCTCTCTGTGCAAGCAGGTTGGATACATGAGCTAGGTAAGATGCCTCCACCCATTTCAAACCAGAGCAAAAGTAAAGCCTGAAGCAAGGGCACAAACAGACTGTGTTTTAATTGATTTTAATACTGTGTCGTTCTGATCATGATCCTCCTACTTTTCCAGCCTTTCCCTCTAAAATTCTAGACTGCTTAAGCCTTTCAAACGAAGGTGCATGTAATGTCTCCTTCCTATAACTGGCAGTCTGTGGGGCAGGAAAGCAATTCTCACCAGTGCCTGGGCAACTGAAACCCACCTGGCATTTTCAAACCAGACAAGATAAAAAGAGACAGAAGCAAAAAGGAACCTTTCTCAGCAGGGAACAAAGCACAACAAGGAAATAAAAAGATGAATAAACCTGTCATAGGCTTTTTCTTTATGGAGCTGAGGCAGTTATTAGGTACCCGCAAAGAAGGCATGCTAGATATATGACTCCTAATACATCGCCATAATACAGCATGGTGCAGAAGGCATACAACTTTTCAAACAGTTGTCAGAGACAGAAATAAATACAATGTCTTATTGAGAAAAAAAGACCAAAAGGACCAAGAAGACCAAAAAAGACCAAAAGTGAGCATCTGGGTGGTGCAAGCCGCAGCCCAATAGCTATCTGTAGCAGCCTTTTCTCATACTCGCTACTTGTCAGAAATGGGAAAATTATTAAACTTTTATTATTATTTTTCTCTTAATAATTTGGTTGAGTTCTTTGCTACTTACAAAATGGGACAGATTGGTAGTGCTCACTAGAAAGGCAAGGGCACAAACACAAAGCTCTACCAAGCATATCCATCCACAACAGCAGCACCCTTGTTGCTACAGAATGGGGTCACACCACCCATTTGAAACCCCTGATCTCACTCACCTCCTCCTTCTATCTTTAGCTGTTTCAGACTTGAGGGCTCCACAAAGCACTGTCAATTTTCCTCATCACTAAAAATCAACTTCCTCCCTTTTCCTCTCTGATCCTCTCCTACAGTTCTGCCATAATGCCGTGGTCTTTATTCATATTTCTCTTCAATATTCTAACTCTAAGGCCAATAGCACAGCCCATCCTGCTCTGTAGCATCCCATGTTGTCCTGCTACTGATCTCCTAAAAAAGATCTGCTAACATATTCTTTTTGCAAGCTTACTTGCAGCTATTCCTGCTGTTTTACTCTGAGAGACACCTTCAGCTTAGCCTAAAAATTAGTTCAATGCAATTCCCCACTATGGACCCCACTGTATTGCAAAACACTAAATTGGAAAGCTCATGAACCCTAAACCTACAAGTAATCCTATCGGTTAAACATCATGGGTGAATGAGCCAAAAATATCCGAGAGGACGGGCAGAAAGTGCATACTAAAAATCAGCAATTGAGGCAGTGTGTCTGAACCCAGTACACCTCCAGTAATTCATCCAATATCTTCTACTGAGGGAAGATCCTCACAGTTTCTTTTGGCAAAACTATCAGCCTAATGATTGCCTAGGTAAGAGATTACAGAAAATAGAAAATAAATAAATAAATAAAAGGTTGATAGGGATCTTAGCAGGTTTCTAGTTCAACTTCCTGCTTAAAGCAGAGCCAATTTCAAAGATAAAATTGCTCAGGTGAGTTTTTAAAATCTCCAAGTGGGAAAATTCTACAACCTTTCTGGATATCTGTTCCACTGCACAAGCACTCTCACAGTTACTCCCTCTGCTCCTTATACCTGGTATTTCCCTTGCTGCCGCTTATGTCACCTTTTGTCCTTTTACAGTGCATCTACAAGAAGTTTTTGGCTCTGTCTCTGTAACCCTCTAAGTAGTAGTAGACAGCAATTAGATTTCCCTTTTATCTTCTTTTCTCTGCACTGAGCAAAATCAGCTACACCTTGTATGTCATATATTCCAGCTGTCTTAGTGCCCCCTCCACCAGTCTCTCTGCAGTTTACATGCATCTCTCTGGGAGAAGCCCAAAGCTGGATACAACACTCCAGATGCAGCCTCGCAGGCCCTGAGTCACAGGGAATAATCACCTCCCTCAGCCTGCTGGGAACACGCTCCCCACTACAACCCCAGCTGTCCCTCATCGCTGCAAGGGCACACAGCCAACTCATGTTCAACGTGTCCACCCAGGCCCCTAGTATCCTTTGGTGCAGAGCTACTCAATATCCAGACAATTCTCAGCCCATATTTGCACGGGGTGATGTAAGTCTAGGTGCTGGACTTGGCATTTCTCTTTTTTGAGCTTCATAATATTCCTGTGGCTCCAGCCTCTGAGGTGTCTCTGGATGACACCCTCCCTCCAGCACATGGATCGCTCGCCCCGGTTGGTGTCATCTGTGAGCTCGATACAGATGCACTCTATCTCATCGTTCAGGCTGGTAACTACATTACACAGCCCCAGGCCCAGGAACAGATCCTTGATACATAACTCTTGCCACCCAGGGCTTGTTAGACCTTGAACTGCAGGGCGCTACACCTTTAGCTTGATAGTCCATCTTTTTTTTAACTCATCTTGTTGTCCATCTATCCAGTCTACATCTTCTCTACAAAAGATGCTGTGGAGGTTGAGTCCAAAGCCCTTCTGAGGCCGCAAAGGCTTATTCACATCTTTCAGAAGAGTGCCCTGGCCAGTAGTACTTGAGCTGTTCTGAGCGAGCTTTCTTAGCTCCCTTTTTGTTGGAGATGCACTATTGTGGGACAAGGAATGCAAGACTCATTGCAGCATTACTGAAGAGCAGCAGCAGGAGTAACAGCTCCTACTAACAGTGTTTATTACACTCTGCTAGCTATGCACAAACCACCACTACATGGTTTGTGTATTTTATAAGGAACAGAACTTGGATCAAAACCAAAGCCAAGACTTTCCTTTCTACCACGGAATGCCCTACCCTTGAGCTACTCACTTGCTGTAGCACCTGAGTGCAATAAAACAAACACTTTTTTTTTTTTTTTTCTCTATTATACTGACTCAGCCCCATTCTAGTGAAGAAGGATGCTTCCATCACAGTCTTATCTGTGTGGCTCTCTGCCTGATTCTACAGCTTCCTGGACTCAGATGGAAAGGAAGCATCAACGTGTACAAAGTAGGTCTGGGTATACACAGCTGATGATGATTGGCATCTTAGGAACATTCACGTAAAAAATGCAAGATTCTGGGATGCTGTTTCAAATGCTGAGTGGGCCATGGCATCTTCTGTTAATTTGTGCATTAATACTTTAAATGAACTAACAATCAAAAATATGTATAATAAACATTTACCTAAAATGCTTTAGCTGTTTTTCTGGTGGCATTCAAGTATTATCATGAATAAAAACTGTAAGTAACAACTAACAAGCATTTTCTCAGCCTTCATCAGACCATTACGCAATGTTGTCTTTATGTTAGTCAGTAAGAATCGATTCTGGAATGAGCAGCCCCGACACCTTTCCCAGCCTTTGTTCTCCAATCTGGTATTTGACATACTACAATTTGCAGAGGAACTACTTCAAAACTACTGCACATCCTAGCCCAGATTTCTTTATAGACAGCCTCATTTCAGATCCCAGTCTGAAAGAGAAAATACAGTGATTTGCAATGATGGATGATCTCAACAGCAAAGTTCCACCTGACCTGCAGCTGGAAGCAAGGAGCGTATTACTGACTTAAGACAGGTAAGTCAGTTAGGATCAAATACCATAAAACCAAACCTTCAAATGAAACTGAGTTTGCACTGGAAAGGATTTTTTTTTTTTTTTAAATGAGGGTGTGTTTGTGTGTGTGTGTGTATTTTTTTTTTTTCTCTCCTGAAATTTAGCTAGAACTTTTTTATTCTCCTTATGCATGCCACGGCACTGTGTTTTTGTTCTGGCTGAAACATGTGCCACATCATCAGCAAGACAAAAATATCTGATGAATCGCCAGGTTTGCCAGTACTTTTTTCACTTGCAGTGACCCATCTTTTATTTCCTTTGCCAATCTCAATTACTTCCTCTGAAATTTTTCCTCCTTGCTCCACACTTTCCTCCTTTTCACATAACCTTCCTCACTATTTCAACAGAAAAACAGCATAGTACAGTATCTTTCTTATATTTTACTAACATACAAAGTGCTTTGTATGTTAGTAAAGCATACAACTTGGTGCTTTGTATATCCTTAAAGTAGGCAAGATCTACCGACCTCAACTCTAGAAAGCACAGATATGCAATTTTCAAAAAATTAAATGAAAGCCCAGCAGTAAAGGCTAAACAGGCCAAAAATCACAAGCTGCACTAGTTGATGAGTAACCCTTAATTGAAAACAAGTACAAACTCTATTCAGCCTTAGAGAACATCAATGCTTTCCTAAATATGGAAAATCAAGCAAACAAGATGGGAAGTGAGACGGGTTCTGGTATCAGCCCATCTCCCTCTCATGGTACTGCTCAGAAGCTACAGCCTCTTGCTCTGACCAAAGATCTGTCTTCAGTTTCTTTCTTCAGGACTCTACCATGCTTAGAGGCATATAAATCTGCAACTTAGCTTTATGGAAAAGGCCAGGGCATTGAGGCAGTGATTTGTCCTCTCAATAAGAGTGAATGACATCTTCGTATAATTGAGGTCTTCATTCACTCTACAGTTAGGCTTTATTTGCCTCATTCTTTTTTAATGTAACATAAACAAGTTTTATGGGTCATTATTCAGACAGGTGTGCTGCATGCTGCCTCTTTTAGATTTGCAATCCAGAAAAGGGGAAGTGAAATTGCAAAATCACTTGGCTGTAAGCATCTAGAGAATGCTGTGAAATCTTTAATGATGCAAATATTATACATTTTATTTTCCCAAATTCTTTTAATATTGGACTACATTTCTTTACTATCCATCATTTTCCTATCTTATACACTTCACTGAAAACAGTATCTTCTTAATATCACATAGGGATGAGACAATTCTTTTCTTTCATAATTTCATAAACAAAATGCTACAGAATTGAAATACGCACTTCTCAATTTAAAAACTAATCTTATTAATCTACACCCTGTACAATACGATACAATCTGCTCTTTTTGCTTCAAAGATAGTACTTGGGAGAAGATGCTCCCTTAAAACAATGACAACTAGGCCACTCCCTTGCTAATGCATAATTATATTCTGAAATATTATTAGTTGGACTAATTCTAGCCTCTGAGTGTAGATGAAAGTGCTTTTGCAATTGTGTTAAAATGATCTGAGAATATAAATCCTCCTTTTGCTTCTAGATCCTGTCAACAAGCTCCTCCTATTGCAGTAACTACAATTTCCAGAGAATTTAAATTCAAAATAAAAGCAGCTTCACTTAATTACCTCCACTGATGGCTTTGATTAGTGTATTTTATTTTGTATTACACAAGGAGCACTGACACAGTCAATTGCTCTCTCTCAGTCAGGGTTGGTAATTTCTTTGATCACGCAGACTATTTTGCACAATTACATCTAACTGTCTTCAGCTTCCTCCATGATCTCTCCTCTTTCTGCAGTGAAAGTGGACAGAGATCTGAACATCTATGTACAGATTTGTCTATACAAAAATAGACCGCATAAAGATGAAATCAAATAGATAAAACAGTTTACTCAGTGAGGAAGCTGAAGAAATAGCACAGCATTCCAAAATTTGGGGAACGCATTACAATGACGTCCTGACTTCCTGAGCAACAATCTGCTAACACTTACAGAAAAGTCTAACTACTCAAGTCTAACTACTCTACTGGATTAGTGCAGGCAAGTACCTTTAACTTCATAAAGAGTGAACTGCATATGTCGTTCCTTCCTTTGTTTCCTTTTTCACCTTGGTCTTATAAAGACTAACGAATGAAACATTACAGAATTAAGAGAATTTGCACCTGCAGAAATCTGGGGCATTGACCCTGTTGGAAAGTGCTGTGTGTTATTTCTGTGTATCACTACGCAGCTGCAGCACTCTGCAACTGACAGCTGCCCGTGGGAAGTCCAGGACACAAAGCCTCAACAGAAAGAAAAACAAAAAATTATATAAACCTCTTAGGGATCTTTGAGTGAAAATGCTACGTAAATTTAAGATTGCATTAATGCAAATTTGCAATCCTCTTTTAGAATCAATATTTTACACTAATAATATATTTAGGGCATTGTTCATTCCCAGGAATATTAGAAAGTTATTAAAAAAAAAAAAAAAAAAAGACTTAGAATCACAAGAACATTTTGGTAAACTTAGCAGCCAACCACACTCTACTGAAGGGAAGAAAAAATATCAGCATGCCTACTATTCTGTCATTAAATATTCCTCAATGGCTGCTAAAGCCTAAGAGATACCCTCACAAACACTAACTGTATTTTTTCCTACTATTTGCAAACTTGGAGCAGACAGGACATAGCTCTTTAATTTACCTGAAATAAATTTCACCAAAGAAATGTAAAGAAAAGAGATAACTTGAACCTGAATGTCTTTCTGCAGAGTCCATGCACCGATAGACTTAAAAACCACAAAAGATTGGACAATCTTGCCTGGTTTTAAAAACTGTTCCAATTCCAAAATCTGAATGTTTTCCTTCCAAATCAAAAGGAAAACCCATATTATTGTAACAAACTTTCACATTGTATCTCACAACATAGGCAAAAGGGTTCTAATATCAGCCCACACCCACAGTACACAGACTGTAACTATTTACATATTATTGCTTGAACAGAGGGGAATATGCAAGATCAATTCAGAGACACACTGCCCTATTAAGTACATGGAGTTAATCATAATTATAGCAAATTATGCCAAGCATGACTAGAGGTAATCACAGGGCAAACACATCTTGGTTCAATTAGCAACAGAAGCAAAATGTCTTGCAAAATTTGGAAACAGCCTTGATATTGAAGAAACATCACAATGATTTTATTAAGGTTAAGCAAGAACAGAAATATTTCAGGTAATTTGGATACTGAGCACTTACTGTTTGAAAATGAGCATGACAGTAATTCAGTACCAATTTTATATATTTGTGCATATGAGAAAGAAAATTCAGTTTCTGTGGTTTGACACAATAAAATCAGACAGGAAAAGTAAACTGCGTAATATAATAAACACTATGCATATTGAATTGCCATAGGTGCCTATTTATACAGACTGGCGCCTTTGTAAAAGTAAATATGCACAGGCAGACAATACTTCAACAAAGTTACAGAAAAGTGTTAAGCACCGAAGACTTTAAAGCAGTATGGATTTAAAAGACAATACTACTTTTTCATTTCTTTCATTACTGATAGAGAAATCAGAGATTAAAATGATAGCTGGAGCTTTGGTAACATTCAGAATGTTTGTGTCCAGTCTTGCATACAAAAGTGCAAAAACACCTGATCTGCACACTCCAGTACTGTGGAAAAAATACTTAAATTCTGAATGAAAAAGTTTGGATACCAGAAGTAATAAAGCCATCATAGTGCAGAGCTCTTCCTTGCTTATCAGTTATGTAAAATAATCTGCATGGAGTTCTGGGTTACCATGAAAATACTGCTTCTAATATCCAAGCACACTCATTCAAAGTTAGTTTGCCTACTTCTGTACAGGACTGCATCATTCTGCAGGTATTTACAAGGATTTCACCAAGGGAAGAAACATGTTCAGAGACCAAAAGATTGGAGTTAACCAATGTATTATGAAATTTTGTTTTAATAAAGCTAGCATTTAGGAATGTAATAGAAGTGGGTTTGAAATGGTCTATTCTGTGCTCTGTTGACTTGAGCGTGCAGCACCTGTTTTTCACTGCAGCTCCAAACCACATGAACAATTAACAGAAAACAAAGTTGCAGAAGCAAAAGCGAGAGAAGCCACAATGAATCTTGGCATAAGTCCAAGGGAGGACAGGCTCCTTGATGATATTTAGGAGTGGTGTTGTGCAGACACTATCAGGACTGGCAAACAAAAAAGATTTACTGAAAACAAGAATGAAAGATAATCTCTGCAACATGAAGCTTTAATTAACATTTCATGAGCCCTGGTGCACTTGAAATGTCTATTTCTTTTCATTATGGGATTCCTGTGTGGCACTGAGGACCCCAGATGCGGATGAGACAAAAAGAAAGGGCTACGATTAGGAATCATTTAAAAGAAAATCAAGCTTTTATTTGTGGTCATGTGAAACAGGCCAAAACCAGAAGCGGCCTTCACTGTTGGGTTGGTCATGCTGGGGACAGCTATTGCCCCTGGCCTTAGGACCCAGCTAGCTGCGAGCATTGCTGCAGTGGTTTGGCTGGCACACATCACTACCTCCCTCGCTGCAAAAGCCTTACGTAAATATGACTGTTGGAAAATTTCCACTTGGTTCAATTTCTTAATCAACAGCCTTCTTTAGAAATAAACACTATCTTTTGGGGACTAAGCCCCTTTGTACATAAACAAGACCACAGACACTGCAGACGGAAGGCATGTGTTCCAGCACCTTAATCCTCTTACCTAACCCACTCTTGCCTGCCTCACAGCTGGTATAGGATAGTCGTATGCAACACGCTCAAGAGTACAGGCTGGATTTAAATTTGCTATGCAATGGTGCTTTCGCTCTTCCCCAGGGAAACTATTCCACAGTTTATTAAGCCCTTCTCTGATGAAATTGCTTCTGCTATTCAGCCTAAATGTATTTAATTTTAATTTCAGTCCAATACTCCTAGTTATATGCCCTCAATGCATTACTCTAAACAATTTATACTCCCTCAATGTTTAATGTCTTCTATCATACTCTCCATTATCATTTAGCAAACACCACATACTCATAATTTGCAATCGTTTTCATCAGTGTGACTTATGTTTTACTTTTTTACCTTTCTTGCATTTAGGCATCTGAAATGACACGCAGCATCACAGGCTGTCCAAAGCAATTCTGTCCGAAGTTCTTTTGAAACTCTTCATTTGGTCTTGGGAAGCTTGGCGGGTTGCCTATTTGCAGGATCACCTGCTACATACATACTAGCATGGTATCTTAGTTTGCACAGGCTAGAAAAAGCACCTCCATGTTCTTTGCAGATAATACTAGCTGGAGTATGACAGTCTCAGGAAGACTACATGTAAAGGTCACTCGGGCTTCCAAACTGTGTCACATTTGGTGTCTCAGTGCAACCAGCATGCCCCGCACCACAATGCTGCTGACTGCGTTAGTGCCTCATGGCCTAGAGAGTACTGCAATGGTTAGGATTCAAGCCGCTCTGGGTGATCTCTACAGCTGACAGTGAAGGACCTGATGTCCTGTTCTTCTGTTATGGTGGTGCTTTGTTTCATATTTCTTCACCTAAAATTGATTCAGATATTCCCATATATCAGGTGCTCAAAATGGCCCTTTCCTAGCTAAAAAATAAAACCCAAAGAACTCTCCGCATCATTATCCTTAGCAGGACAACTGCAGGAATTTTCACCAGAATGTCACGTGAATGTTGCAAGTTGAAAACTCAGGACATTATAACACTTTTGCTACTGACATTTCCTATAACGTAGTTCACAACACTCCTAGGAGAAGAAAGGATCAGATCTTAAATGGTATAACAGGAAACAACATGGCAATGCATTCCATTTTCACAGCATCAAAAGCAGTTGCACACTTGTACCAGTGCGTGTGCATACACCATACATTCATGTATCAGTCCAGGAACACACAGAGGACTCATTAGAAAGTGGAAATGGATTTTAAAGTTGGATATGCTGAAGCCCTGCCACTGTGACTAACCACAAGTCAATTAATATTAAATAAATAATTCAGAGAATATAGGTGGTAGAAGACCACAAGGAAACTATAACCCTGCTAATGATTTTTTGACTAATCTACCATATTTACTGTACTTCTAGTTGATACTTTTTTTCTTTTTTACATTCTTTAGGTGGAGATGTTAGAATTTGTATTTGTGTACAATATATATAACACCATTTTATATTCCTGTATGTGTGGGAATAATAGAAAATGATGCATTTTGAAAATGTGGAGGGATAAGCTCTTCTAGGGTCAGTGTGTGAACATTATACACATATATGTGTGTAAGAGTGTCAGAATGTAGAAGTATGTGTAAAGACACATTAAATGAAAAAGGTGTATGAACTTCAGTGCCAATTTAAATAGTTTCCTGTTTGAATTAAAATCATAAGTAGACAGAAGCCTAGAGATGCAGTGGAATTACATTTTCTTTGATGAAAAACTTTTTTAAAAAAAAATTCTCTTCGGTTTTGAATGGTAGGTTTTGGGATTCTTTTTATATTTGTGCTCTTATCCATATAGCAAAATATGTTCTGAAAATGATAGCTATCTGGGAACTCAGCAACTTTGCGAGCTAGAAAAACAGCTTTCAGACCATTTCAGCTCCCAGCCTATTTGGAGTGATAAAGAATTGCTGCGGTCTTACACTGGAAAGGGCTGATTTCATTATCACATTCAATGAAGGTTTTAACTTCACATTTCCTCAGCTCTGCCTGAAGGAAAAATGATACCCTGATAACCAAAGAACATTATTTAAGCTAGTTTGCCAAGGAGTTTAATGATAACCAAGTTATTTCTCCTTAAGAAAACTAAATGGTAAAGCTAGTTACATTCAGTGTGTTTAAAATAGTGAGACTTTGTACTATTAGGTGTTAAATAACCAATTGGTTTTCTGTATGTCAGTACATTGGACTATTCCATGAAAGGGTTTTACAGCATGCTTTGAAGGTAAAAATGAAGCTTACCTAGTAAGTGGTGCTTTAATGAGTTTGTGGTCTTTTCTTTAATGCTTGTCAACATTTAAAACAACATCTGGATTTAATTATTCATCACAGTTTGATCACATTAGTGATTTCAGGACAGGAAGAAATTTAATTGTACCACAGACAGAAACTTATCTTTGGTATGGCTTTTACAGCTAGTCTTGCTGCTACATGTAAGATGAGTAAAGTGAACCATTTTTTGAAGTGTTTATTAACATATTGATGAGTCTTCAATGCTAAAATTCTTAAAATGGGTTCGTAAAACAGGAGGTGATAAAATATAATCAAGAATTTATTGTTTAGAATAAATTACTGTATTCTAATGAATAACAGGATACATTTGACATTCTGTTCTTAATTATATATTGGTAAAATGGTAATCACAGTCCAGGTTACTACTATTAATGATATGACATGCTACATTAGTATCCTCTCAGTGCTATGTATGGCACAAGCCTTCCTCGCAAAAATAAAAAGAGGGTGAAAAGAGAGGGTGGAGGGGAGAGAGAAAAAAAAAAAAAAAAAAAAAAAAAAAAAGAGCCCCTGCCCTGGACATTTCACTGTAAACAACCAGTATTTCCATCTAAGAAAGCAAGCCAAAAGTAATCTTTTAATCAGAGCTTGCAATGAGCTTTACAAACCTTCATTAACTAAGTTCAATGTCATGCTTAAGAACATAGCAATTAGTCAAGCAGATCCGAGGAATGATCCATCTGTCTAGATTGGTGTTGTGTGTTCTCCAGGGGCAATGGAAGCTGTCCCCAGAAGAAATGCAACAATGTCTACACTGGCCATTTTATATAGCAATATGGACCACAACTACTGATTCTCTGTAATTCCACCATGTGTTTGTGCTAATGATTTAAAACAAATTTAAATCCATTTCAGGAACACTATAATGAGGACTTTTTCATTAGTAAATACTTGCTTAATGCTCTTTTGAACACTCAGAAATTCTTTGTTTTAAGACTCTTTTTGTAATAAGTTTTACAAGTTAATCATCTATTCAATAGAAAAAGTTTTTATCTTCAAAAGTATCACCTTTCAAAATCGATTAAAATCCTCCTGTTCTTGCTGTTTTGGAAAGGACAAGTAATAGTGCTCTATATACCTCCCTCAAATCATTCAGGAGCTTTAATCATGCCTTCCTACTGCCTTCATTTGTGACAGTCTCAATCTCACCAGGATTTCCTGATGTGATTTATTCTTGTGTTCCTTGTCACCTTTAGTAGCTATTTTTTGAACTTATTCTACTTACACTATTTCAGGATTCTATGAGCAGAAATGAATACCATATTCTTGGTGAGGATATACCACAGTTTTATATAATGCCATGATTGGTAGGATTTTCTAGACCATTATTTCTATATCAGAGTGTAGCGTTTGCTTTTTTTGACTTCTGCTGTGCAATGAGCAGATGTTTTTACTGAGCTGTTGACAATATCCCCCAGGTTGTTTTCCCCTGAATGATTACAGTTAATTTAGAGCCCAGTAATGTGTATGAACAATTCAAATTATTCCCTGCAATGGGCATTACTTTATATTTGTCAACAATGGACTGCATATGATGCTCTGCCATCAGAACAGCCTCCTTTATTAGGTCTCTCTGAATTTTTAGTCTTCTCTAATACTGATTACTGTAAATAATTTTGTATTATCTGCAAACCTTGCAGCTTCTATGCCCTTTCACACATCACTGATTAAAGTGGTCCTCAAATAGATATTTGCAGCATCCTTCCATACACCCTGTGTGCGTGCTTGGTTCAGGCACTTGCTCCTTCCTTCTCTCAGAAACCTTTTCTTGTTACTCTAAGCACTTCTACCTTTTGATATTTTGACCTCTGTCTTCCTGAAAAGATCAGATTTAGAGCATGTTTTCTCTGAAATAGCTTAACTCGTAGGACAGATTCCACACACACACAAAAAAAAATCTCCCAACAACTCCAATGCATTTTAGGAAATCTAATCTCTCCCTTTACTCTTCCATTGCCAGGCTGACCCAAGGATCCTATATTGAACACCCTGCTTCTGACATTCCCTTGGCATAATTGTCATCCTGTTACTGCAAACAGTAAACCAAACATTGCTGAAATTAATTATGTGTCCAAATTAGTGACAAGGCTACTACTATAGGCAGAAGGATGCACATCAGTCAGAAACAAAAACCATTCTGGCATTGGTGTATAGCTGTACTTACACAGCCTGGTTTGTTGTTTCACATTCTATCACAGAAGTACAAGCCTGAGGTGCAGTACTGTTTCCTTTCCAATGGATTCAACATTGATAAATTTTTATTTTAAGCACTGTTTGGGCACTACAGGAAAGATCAGTCAGCTGGAGGCAGGCAGGAAGGCAGCAACAAGAACAACCAAAGGTCTAGAAAAGAGAGCCCACAAGAAAAATTGAGCCACCTGTTCTTCACTCTAGAAGCTTTGACTACTGAAAGCAACAGTAGAATTAAAATACATAAAAGCATGCAGCAAAGAGCACCACATGCACGGTGAACAAGACAAAAGGATGAGCTTAATCTGCAGGAATGGAGATTTCAGATGCTAGGATAAATTTCCTAACCTCAAGGCAAAGATAAATAAAACATTAGAAAGACTTTTGTACGGAAATTATGGAATATTTATTTTTAGGAGTTTGTTTGTTTTATAAGAACTGATTAGACAAACATCTGTCCAGATCGAGCAGATGGCCTTATGAGCTTCCTTCCACCCTCTTTGTCTGCAATTCTAGCTTAACAGAAAAAATACTCTCAAAAAACAGTTGCAAGAAAAATGCTGAAGGCAGCAGAACTGCTTCTATGCAAGTGACATAATGTCATAGGTCATGACACTGAGGCAAAAAGGCTGCGCTGTGCTAGTTAGAATATCCTTTTCACTCTCCATTTTAAGCTGTGAGCAATAAATGAAATAAGTGCATCTATCAGAGATGGATCATTAGCATCTGTTAGTAAACTAACAGCATCAAGTTGCAGTAAGTGAACAGTGAGATACTCTGCATCCTACCTCCGGCATGGCACTGATTTACTGTGCAAGCCTTAGGCGAGAAAAATAAATAAATAAATAAATAAAAAAAAAGGTTGAGCCTTCTGCACTTGCTTTCCTAT
>JAYECN010445183.1:0-21249 GCA_035222435.1 Microcambeva ribeirae | reverse complement strand
CCATCCCTTCATCCAGGTCATTGATGAATAAATTGAACAGGACTGGGCCGAGGACTGACCCCTGGGGGACACCGCTACCCACAGGCCTCCAACTCGACTCTGCACCACTGATCACCACCCTCTGCGCCCTGCCATCCAGCCAATTCCTAATCCACCTCACTGTCCACTCAGCTATCCCACACTTCTGGAGCTTGCCCAGAAGGATGCCGTGAGGGACAGTGTCAAAAGCCTCTATTTAGGCTGAAGCAAACTGGTTTTTTTGAAGGAAACTATACCAAGGGGGAGAGTTACCAAATCGTGGTAAAAGTATACTAAAGGTGGATAAGCTTATGAAAGTTTTTTTGGCCAGAATTTATTTTTTTCTATTCTTTAATAACTCTCTTCCAATAACTAATGTGATTAAATTTCCATCTCCTACTTTTTTAGTGTAGAGATTGGTGAAAGTGTGAGAGGAGAAGACGTGTATATCATCCAGAGTGGCTGTGGAGAGATTAATGACAACTTAATGGAACTACTCATCATGATCAATGCTTGCAAGATTGCATCATCCTCCAGAGTGACTGCAGTAATACCATGTTTTCCATATGCCAGGCAAGATAAGAAAGACAAGGTAGGTAAGGTGTGTTTTATTATAAAAAGCATGTTTTCTAAGGTCTCTCTTTTTCAGCTTGTTTTCTTGAAGCTTTTGAAGATAAAGAATGTTTTATAAACATTTATATGACAGTTAAGACTTTTTTTATCATATTTGTGTCTATGTTCAAATTTTTAATTACAACTTCTCTAAAGGAATGGAGACAATAAATAAGTTCCTACTTATTTTGTTTTTTTATAAGTAAGTACACGTGTGTGGTGTATTTTGGAATACCTTGCTAGCACCTAGTACCTAACTTGGTGGAACTCTTCCTTGCTTTTGTCAACTTTTATTTTTTAATATATATCAGGAGAATATACATGTTGTACTATTTTTAATTAGTGTAACTGCACAGAATTAAATCCTTATACTGAAATTTTATTTAATAAAAATAAAGTGGCAATGTTCATAACTTGAGTAATAAGTAAAGGACAAGAATCACTCTAGCCTTATAGTGCTTTTTCTCTAAGTTTGGGATTCTATAAATGATAAATGCAACAGTTCTGCTGGATTGATAGTGCAGTAACATTTCCTTATTGACAAGTGAGTTTGAAAAATTTAGTTCTGTATTTTTTTTTAATCAATCTGTAGTACCTGTATGCAAAAGCCTTATGTTACATGAGTGTTACTTCTGCCAAAACTGAATTGAATTGAAAAGAACTAACAAGTTGTGATATACAGCTTTAAATATTGGATTGCAATTGTTGCCTTTTGGAAAATTGTCCCACTCTAGTACTTGCTATAGATTGACTGCCCCCTTCCCTTGCACTTTGAGCACTGAACAAACCATTCTTAAAGCCCTGTCAGGTTTTGGTGGTGGTTTTTTTTCCTGCTTATTTTTATATAAAATAAAACAGGATTGATAAGGAACATAGAATCTAAAAATAATAGAAAACAATAAAATATGCCTTTATTGGCATGTGATTAAGGAGAACAAAATTGAATACAGCAGAAGTTTTCTTTTAAGGAGTGTAGCCTCTGTAATACAATACTATTATTATTGAAACTTTCAAAAACTCAATTTAGGACTTAAGTAGTAGTTCCCTCTCCTTTGCATACATCTTCTGAAACTTCATTTGGCTGTGTTTTTGTATTGAATAGTGCTCTGTCTTGACTAGAGGGCCGAAAAGGGTTTTATCAAAAGAGCTTGCAAAGAGAGTAGTTAACACTTGGTTGAAAGCTAGGGAAAGCATCTTACTCCTGAAGATGTTTGATTTCCAAATTCATATTTGCAGATTTTGCTTGACCATAATACATACTCTTGGAATGGGAAAAGGATGAGTATGTCCCAAGTTTACTGTGCTTCTAGGGAATAGCTTATCAAGTGTACCAAAAATTAAGAGGGTGGGCTTCCAGAAGACACTTGAAACTGGAAGGTCCAGCATTTTTGTCTTTTGGCAATGCCGTCTGAAGATACGTCTGACAGCACGTAAAAGTAACTAAGACACTGACTTAGACTCTAAGCATTGTTCTGTTCCAGACTTTTCTTTGGGTGCTGCTGTGTTCTGCAATTCTAGGCAAGCCAATTATTATTTTTTTTTTCTTTTAACCTGTGGTTTGCAATTGCAAAAATGTTTGCCATCTTCGGAAAATAACCTTGGTAGTTGACCTCCGTGTTGCAAAATAAACTATGCTGTAGCTGTTGACACTGGGCAGCTCATTAACAGGGAGATCCTTCCTCTCACTGTTCCATTGCAACACATCATTTGGTCTTTGACCCATGTTGGATGCGTAAGACTTGTGTTCTGCCTGAAATGTCAGAAAAGTGCCAGCCATTTTCTTAGTATGAATGTACAGATTTTCTTTCTGCTGAAAGATCTTGTTGCAGTTGCTTGAATATGAAGTGAAGCAGCATAATCTGCTGTTTACTGGTAGAATTTGTTAACGTTCAGCCCATTTAGTTCTTTATAGATGAGTCCTTGCTGCAGATACGTTATCTTATTCATACCTTTGTTGCAGTAATGGTCACTGAAAACAGTGAAAGTGTTCTTGATGTAGCTCAAAGAGGCTTTCACTAAAACATCGTATGCTGAGTAAGCCCTGTGTAATCTACTCTGGACATTTTAGCATTAAACCTAGAGTGGCTCTAAGTGAGTTGGCTCTGGGTATTAGCAGTAGATCTAGTAGGTCAGCAGAGAGTTTCATGCAAGCTCTTCTCCCAGTTATAAAGGCAGAGAAGCCTTTTAAAAAAAAAAAAAAAAAAAAAAAAAAAAAAACTTGTCAAGAATCCTAGGAAGGTTGGGGGAAGGTTGGTTAATTGACTTGGACATAATCAAGTGCTATCATAAGACAGAATAATTCTAACACACAAATTAGCTCAGGTATCTGTGCTTTGGCTATATTTGCAAGTTTATGCATCCTCTAATTAAATTTACCTTCAAAGCCTTGGGCAAGATACATTTATGTAGGATGCTGTAAAGATGTCTTTGAGATAAGTTAGAAGTATAGTGACAGGTGAGGTTTGGTTCCACAGCTTATGTAACTTTGTTTTTTTGATTTGTAGAAGGGAGCCGTGGAGCGTTGGGTAGGTATCCTTATTCTTTTTTATTTAATTTTTTTTAATCTAACAGTAGGAATTTCCATTAAGGTGGCCTTAATGGGTAAAACTTACTGGGTTAAGTCATCTATACCTAGACCATGACTAGTAATTCCATGGAATAATTTGCTAATAGAAAACTCCTTGATTTTTAGTTGAAAATTTATTTGGACGTTCAAGATAATGGCTGTCAATTTCTGAGGCTTCAAAGCATATCTCAATTTGAAAATGATAAATTTGAGGTAATAAATTAATGAATATTCAGAATCAGTAAACTTCAGAACTGGCTTTCTTGAAAATGAAAGTTCCAGTCAAATGTTTGTGGTTTCTTGAATGATATGTATTTTTTGGTTCAGTATGCACATGATGCATTTTGAGCAAAACAATATGTTAAGATACTTAAAGATATCTTTGGCTTTCAGCTATGTATTCTTTGCATAGTTGTTCTTATGAGGTCATTTTTACTAGCTTTGTGTATTCCCTCCCAACCCCTAGTGATTTTAAGAATTGTTAATAATTTTGTAACATACCGTAAAGAAGAAATCTTTATATAATTGTTGCTATATGTGTGTGTGGGAAATTTGCTTAGGAACTAAAAACCTCAGTGATTACTTTAATTTATTTTCTGTACATAATCTAATGTTGTATTTCACATTGATAATTCTGAATAATCTCAAATTGTGTCAAAGAATGGAACAGTGAATATAGTGAATCTTCTTGTATTCCTTCCTTTCTGAGAAGCAGACATCACAAAGTCAAAGAAAACCTTCAGTTCTTGTCTACTTTTGTCCTCTGAGTTTTTCAATTAGAGGCCAGATTGAGGTTTTCTTGAAGTTTATTTGAAAAATCAACTTGGATTATGTTGCAGCACAAAGCTTTTCTTGCTTTCTTTGTAAGCAATCAAATCTTAAATCTTTTTTGAGCATGCTTATTTTAATGGACAATTTTGTGTAGAGGAAGCTTGGATAGCCGAAAACTTCATTTGTCTTAATCTCGTATTAGCCCATTCTTGAGAAACAGGTATTGCTGTTTGGCTATCTTTCCTTTCAAGACCCTCTGTCCACCATCATGTAGGCAATCTGTGATGTGCCTGTCTACTAAAACAAGCTACCTAGTGGTAAAACCTTCAAGTTTTTCCTTCTGGTAAGTCAGCCTGCAAGGGCCTGCAGCTGAAAGAAGTATCAACTGGTAATGTATACATTAGTACTTGATACAGGATTTTTTTTTTTTCTTTTACGTGACAGTGATACTCATGATATGGAGCATGAGATAAGTTAACTGATATTTTTGTTGAAAAGAAATGGAGAGGAAAAAAAAATGAAATTCATTAGGCCAGAAGGAGTGAAAATGCAAACCACATTCTGGGAAGGATCTTTTTTTTGCCATGACAGAAAGGAACTTGTTACTGCTCTCTACCAGAGGAGGCTGTCCTGCTTAGCAGTTTTATTTCCCCTCCCACACACTGCTTCTTGGCTTCCTTAGCTGGATGCTGTGGATTCAGACAGGTATCAGTGTTTGGCCCAAGAGAAAGTTTTGGAAGTGTATGGACTGCAGGCAAAGAATGGGAGAACAAAGTGAGCAAACCTCTGCCTCCAGCAGCATTTGTTGGTTTAGCTTAACTAACCTCAAATCAATTCTTCACAAACTGCTGATGAAAGAACATTATGGTAGAGTTAAAAGATGAGGAACTGCATCTTTATTTTGCGGGATGTTAGCAGAGTCTTGAGAATATCTTGAAGCCTAACCCAGTCCAATTTGAACTGCTACAATGACCTGAAGTGACCTCCTGGATCTTGAACAGGACAAATCACAAGTTTAGTAAGAATAAAAGTATCCGGAAAGCTTTGGCTCACTTGGACCTTACAGAACTGAGCATAAATGAGGACTGGAGTAGTCATCGCAACTGGGAAATGGACTTCCCCGATGAGGCTGTAAGGATTTCAGAAATCTTATGGAAGCTGCCTGCATGTGAACTGGAGATCTATGGAAATTGCAAACTGGTGTATACATCTTCTCCCCTCTTTGGCTTGTGTAAGATGCATAGATTTTGTGCAAAATGTACGTACACATGCATGCAAGTTTTCTAAATGAAGGAGTTTTTAATGATAGTGTTTTTCAATGAAATATACTGAGATATTGCAGTCTTTCTTGCAGCTTGGAGTATGTTGATGTTTCATGAGTTAAAACCGGGAAAGGTTGAATTTCCAACTAAACCAACAAATGCTTTGAGGAAAATGTCTGTCCTGTAGCAATGCCTGGATGCTGATGTATCACTGAGGTTAAAATGGCAATGGTTCAGCTTATTGCAGGTTTTGTCCTTGAGACAATTTTTTACAAACTGTGAGGTACTTTGTAAAATTGTGGGGGAGTTCCTAGAGGGCTAAATGAAGCTGTTTAATAAAGAAATCTTGGAGGAAAGAACCCCTTGTTAGCAAAACCAGAACTCAACAGTGAGATAGAACCTCAGCATTGGTTCTGTTTCTGTGCTAACAGTAGTGCTGGTGGTTATTCATATTTAGTGGTTGGTAAAAAGAAAATAGGAAATTTAGGTTAGCATGTCCGTTACAGACAAAGCAGAGGGTAACATAGCTTTTCTTGCAAAGCTACAGAGTCTCAAAGGACACTACAGAGAGTTGTTCAGAAAATCTGTAAGCTATTCTGTAGTCACGATTTTTCATCTTCTATAATGCTGCTCGTTTTGCATCTTTGTTGGATTAAAAAAGCACTTGATATTGCACTTAACTGCTAATTACTCCTTCATTCTTCTGCTGCTCCTTCTGCTTTCCTTTTTTCTGCATTCCCATTCTGTCTTCCACTTTGCTCCCTCTCTCCCCCTCAGAAGTCTAGATTTCTAATTGTATCTGACAATTAAATCCTAATGGGCAAAATGAATAGTCTTCTACCCCTGTTTAGATGAATCTGTTACAAGTTTTACTGTATCATGAAGAAATGTTTGATATTAACTTTGTTTTAAGCAATGTTTTTTAAAAGTAAAGTCCACCGTGCCTTCCTTCATATTTGGCAATGTTTTTGGAATAGGATAGTTGCCTGAGATTTGAAGATTTGGATATTAATGTATGGACTGGGGGTTGGAGAAATGAAGGCTGTCTGGCCTTGATATAGAAGAGCTAGAGAAAAGATCGAAGTAAATAATTGGAAAATTTTATTCACAGTTTTCTCCTTTTTTTTTTTTTTTTTTTAAATCTAGTAAATCTTAACATTTGAACATTTGTGCTTTATTCCTTAGAGCCGTGCTCCAATCTCTGCTAAACTTGTTGCCAACATGTTGTCAGTTGCGGGGGCTGACCATATCATCACTATGGACTTACATGCTTCTCAGATACAGGTAACTGTGCACTCTTGCTGACAGCAGGTAGAAGGTCTATTGAATTAATACGAAAGGCTAACCCTAATTGTCTGATTTTTTTTTTTTTTTTCTTGTTTTAAAAGGCAATGTTCAGAAGTGTAATTTTCAGGGTTTAGAGAAAGCTTTGATTGCTTCTATACTGGTTTCTAATTAAATTCTCTTTTGAAAAAGATCAGCCTTGATCTTATGGGGTGATTTTTGCTGGTACTACAGACACTTCTGAGTGTTTTTCTCTCTCTCTTCCCCACTGTTCTCCAAGGATTTGCCAAAGTTGAGTAATTAGGGCTCTTGAAACATGCTCCGTGCCCTTGGAGGAGCTAAGGGGGAGAGAGTGTCTCTTTTTAATTCTGGCCTTGATACAATTTTGTTGATGCAGTCAAGGGAACAATATTCACAGACAATATTCTCTCCAGAGAAGTGGAGGTAGAGTCTACAAACCCTTATCTAGCTTCACTGATGAATCCAGCAAAGGGAAATAGACATTTGTTATGGTTCTCAAGTGCACCTCTTTCAAGATACCCTGCTTTTTCTAGAAAATACCTTCTCCTTCAGTTCTGACATTCTCTTGAATCAGAATTTCAGATTATGCTAGATTGCTCTCATTTGCCAAAAAAGCAGATCTTTCTCCTCCATGAAGAAGAGAAAGATTCCATTCTGCTGCTCAGTTAATGCTAGCTTGAATCTTCCCCAGACTGAAATACTAGTCCTTATGTCAAGTTGTTATTCTTAAGAATTAAAATTTATGGAAGCTAAGTTATTTTGTTGAGACTTCTTCACAACCATGAATTCACTTAGGTGTCTGAGCCTGGTGTTTTTTGGGTTTCATATAGGAAAGGTTGTTTTTCATTTCACTACTTCAGGTGAGATTTTTTAGAGATCTTAGTATTAGTCCACCTCTGCTTCCAATGAATTTGATAGCAATAGCAGGTGGTAGAATAATTAGTCTTATACATTAGCCTAAAAGTCCTACCCTTTATGAGGCAAAGACTTGACTCTTTCCCTGTTGTCTTTCAACTAAAAAATAAATGTAAATTTATGAAACTATGTTTCTCTTTTGCACTAGGGTTTCTTTGACATTCCAGTAGATAACCTATATGCAGAACCTGCAGTGCTACAGTGGATAAAAGAGAACATTGCGGAATGGAGAACTTGTATCATAGTCTCACCTGATGCAGGTGGTGCAAAAAGGTACTGTTGAAGCTGTTAGTAGTTAGCAATGAACTACTTGGTGTATTCTTTTTCATCCCCCTCCTCCGCTCCCTTGTTAATGCTTGAAAACATTCAGGAGCTTTCTGTACTCTAAAGAAAATGTTTTTCTCTCTCCTTGGATATGATCTCCTTAGCTGAATCTCTCCATGGGGGGAAAGATTTTGTTCTGCCTCTTTAGTCCAGCTGTTGCACCTCTTCCTGCTTCCCTCTGGGGTTGCCTAAGTTTCTTTTCTCTGTTAAAGCAAATGGCCTGTCCGCACTGCTCCTGCTGGCATTTAGGTAAGACCTTGCTTGAGTCACGTTTCTTTTTTCTTCAAGTTACTGAAGTCTTTGTAAACTACTGACTCAAGCTATCTGCTATGAATATTGCAGAAAGAGAATGAGGTATCGCTTTGAGTGGCAAATGGTGAAAGTAGAAAACTTAGTTCACTGTAATGATTCTCTATGCACAGCATGTGGTGCTTGTTCATGGGACCATCTTTTACTTGATACCTATAAACTAAATCCAAAAGTTCAGGAACAAAGTTAGTGAAGTGACAAAGGATGCCAATGAAGTGAAAAGCTCATTCTGAAGTTACACTTGTGTGCTAGAGATTCATGAGAATTTATTTTTGAGGACCATTTCCATTCTATCTTACATGGATAAAATCTGTCTTGATATCTTTTTGTTGAAATGCAAACAAAGATTTGCTGTCGGAGTAAGGGAGAATGTTGCTTACCATAAAATTAAATAACCTAAGATAACCTAAAGAAGATGGTTTGGACTTGTTCATTTAAAACATGCAGACCTTCAAATTAATGCTTGGCTTAATGAAAGTGAATAGAAAGCAAACTTAATCGGAAGTATTAAATATAGGTTTTGCTTGCTCAATATTTTGAACATCTGAATACTTTTCTGTTTCTTGCCATTTGCTTGGTGGCTTTCCAGCTCATTAAATTTTGTGATTGAAGTAAGGCATGCGGGTTCTATTGGTATCTTAATGCCTCTGAGGTATTGAGATTTGCTTTGCAATTACACTGTTGAGCACAAAAATATGAAAACACTCTATTTTTTTGTTTATCAGCCTGGTTTGGAAAGCTGCAGCAGAACAAACATATTTTTCATATTTAAATGCTAAAGAAACTGAACTGGTATGAACCTTGTTAACAGCATTCTCAAAAATATTCTAAAAAAGACAGTCTTCAAGACTGTGCCAGCATAGACAAAGCATAGAAGTGTTTATTTCTCTGAATATGTCTGACAGCTTGAGTATAGTTAAAAAACAAAACAAAAATAAATAAATAAAAAAAGACCTGCATAAAGCGAAATATTTAATTAGAATAATTAACAATAGAAAATCAAGCTTGTTAGTGGAGTTCTATCTGGCCACCAGAGGTCATCCTGAGAAGTTCTAAAAACTCTTTGCCAATCAAAAGCATTGCTAACAAAATTACTAAATAAACTACCTGCTTACTAGACGAATGTTGCTAAATCAGTTACTAATCACCACTAACTTGCTTGTTTTTACCGTTGGTCTGATTTTTACATTCCTGGCAATAGTATTTTCAGTTTTTAAAGTAAAGCTGTTGTATGCTTTACTTTAGCACTGAGGCTAGCTCTTTTAAACTGTCTAGCGTGACTGCGTTTTGCAGCAGTTCAATAAAACCTGTGAATAGCTAAAACATTTTGTTTGTGTATTCCACATATTGGCAAGAGCCAAATCTCAGGTGATATGCATACATTTTTTTCTGAGCTACTAGTCACCCTGTAGTTAACTTTGAAATGATTTTAAAAGCTATATTTAAGTTTTCTTAATTTAATTTTGAACTATCTAATGCAGTGGCTTTCGCAACTGAACATTATTCTTTAATTTTCCCCATACCCAAACCTTCTTCATAGCAGTTCTTCCATAGCAGCCCTAAAGGGAGAGCTTTTCCTTGAAGAATGAGACATTAAAACTCCACATATTTTCAGACAGCAGCTTTTCTTCTAGCAGTGACCCTCCTCTACACAGGTATTCAAAATTTCTGTTTATAGCAGAGGTGAGAGGTTAAGCTACTGGGCCTGTAATTCTTCTACCCTCTATTCTGAAGAGGAAGAGACTGTTTCTAGAAGGACTGGAATCTACAACAGTAGGTTCTAAGCACCTACCCACTTCTCTTCTATTAGATACTTGCTGTCTGTAATTTATAGTCAGCTTCTACTTCAGAAATTAGTTCTGCCTTACGGTAAATTCCCACTTCAGTATATCTATGTTATAAGAAGCAGATTATGTGTACAGAAGTATATTTCATAAACTTATTGCAGCTAAGCTCCTCGTTGGCTTAGATGAAGAAAAGTAATGACTGCTTCAGGGTTGTCGAGTTTTTGTTTGTTTGTTTGTTTCTCTTGTTTAAGTCTTGTGCTGTGAAGTGAACCACTCACCCTGAGATACTGTGTCAACGTCCTCTTTTCTCCAGCCAGTAATTAGCGTTGCTGGAGTGCTGCTTAACTATTAATACCTAAAGGCAGTGACTTTGCTATATTGTTTGACCTTTTCAAAGGCCAGGAGTTTAGTGTCAGAATACTAAAGTCAATTTAAAAAGTCTGTTTCTGGAGTATTTGTTAATACATGTGGTTGCATTTAGTAACAGAGAATTAAGATTTTCTGCCACGTCTCAAGACTTGCAAATGTTTGTGCTACAGTGATTTTTTTAGTAAATGACAAATAGAAGTAGGCTTTAAAATAGGCTTCTGAAATGTGTTTTATTTCTTCCTTCAACTTAGGGTTACTTCAATCGCTGACAGACTAAATGTGGAATTTGCTCTCATTCATAAGGAACGGAAGAAAGCAAATGAAGTAGACAGAATGGTCTTGGTTGGTGATGTGAAAGACAGAGTAGCTATTCTTGTTGATGATATGGCTGACACATGTGGCACGATATGTCATGCAGCAGACAAGTAAGTATTAGAAACTATCCCAAGGTCTCCTTGTAATGTGACCTACAGATGATCTCAGTTGCTGCATTTGCATGCTTGTATGTCAACCTAATCTCTGTAGAGTGAAGTCACCAAATCTTCAGTCTACAGGTCACAGATGTATAATCAGATGTCCTTCTTTAGAATGTGGAGGTGCAAATATTTATGGAAATATATAATCTGTATTTAGATGAAGAATAAAAACAGACTCATCAAACTTGGAAGAGACTTGAGGGACATCTAATGTGTTTCCGGTTCCAAGGCAGATGATGGATCATTCTGTTCTTAAACCTTACCATGGAGCTTTCCCACTCTCCTTCACTAATCTTTTGCAGCGCTTTGCCACATTTATCCTTAGAAAGTTCTTCTCCTCAGTGTTTAATGAGGAGTAAACATAAGTACGTGTTTAATAATCTTTAGTGTAAATCTGCAGTGTAAAACTACTTGTTACCTTTTTTGGACAACAAAAATAAGCTATTTATATTTATTTTTATTTTTTATTCCTCTTTTGTCTGGAATGTAGTTGAAGACTCTTCTCACCCCCCCTCTAGCCTAAACAGTTTCAGCTTGTTCATTCAGGTTGTGCCGGTTTCAAAATGGAGAAGTAGAAGTCAACTGCTGGGGAACTAGGATGTCTTAAGTGTTCAGCGACAAGATCCATTTACTACAGTACTGTTATTTCTGTGCTTAATCCTTCCTAAACCTTGTATCTCTGAGTTGAGATCACTTTGAATTTGTATTCCTGCCCAATATACTAGCAGACCATTTGAAAGTATTGAGTAGCAGCAGATCCCATGTAGGTCCACATGATACTTCCTACCTAAAGCTATTTCATGTTCTGTTGAAGTAATAGAGTGATTCTTGAGTCAGCTAGACATCACCACTAACAGTCTGAAGTCAGTATCATCCCACAAGTTTGCAGGATTTAGTTACAGACTTTCTGTTTGCTTCTAGATGATCAGCATGTCAAAGACTCAAGGCAGAAGAATTTTACTCTTGCTGTCTCTTCTGCCATGCTTGATGGGATTCTGCAGTTAGATTCTATGTGGTTCTTTGCTGTCCACATAGTGATCTGTATCAAACCCCAGTGTGGGCCTCTCTCCTGTGCCTCTGCTGGGCAAAACCATAACTTATCTAGCTCATGATTTTTGACATTTGTGTGCACAGAGGAAGCTAACTGCTGTCAAAAAGGAAACCTTTATTTTTTTTTCTGCTGCAAAAGAAACACTATGTTCTATAAAAGTCTACCATGGATAAATTTTAAAAGCATCTGAAACTGGGAGTGTTCACCAGATTTTGCTTGAACAGTCCTGCCTGTTACTGTACCTGTGTTCTTGGCATCCGGGTGTGCTTTTCATTAATGCCAAACCTAGATGAGATGCAATTTCTGCTTAATTAGACTTATCTAAACTACTTTGAAAGGCTAGGATAGAGAGAAACTTACAAAGTCACATCTAGCCGATTAGGTTAGACATGTATTTCTAGACACCATAGGTAGCTTGCTGAAGCCTTTTTTGTTGTTCACTCACGGACCGCACACAGAAACACACACACACTGTAAAAATGTACCCTCCTTTCAGGTTGCATATAGGAATGATTGGAATTCTTTGATTCTAGTGAGTCATTTAGAATATGATATATTTCAGTATTTTTCTTTCTTTCCCACTTTCTGGGGTGATCTAGTAAAGGAACAGCTGTTCAAGGCTGCCTTTTGTCCTAGTTCCAGTTGTAGTCTCACATAGCTTTGAGTATCTGGAGGTAGAGAGGCCAGTCAAAAACCAATTAAGAGACCTTGGCTTATTCACAAGCTGTTCTAGTTCTTTTATTTCTGCATTATTTTTGTGCGCTGCATCATCTCAGTGTCTTCTGAATCAGCAACATCTTTCCCAACCTTGCAGTAAGCAAAGCTTTGGAGCATAACTTTCTTTTTGACCTCGGAAACCTCTGTCCAAGTACAATTCACTTCCATTTCAAAAAAGTTCCAGCTAGAACTGTGCATTTAAATGTGGCTGTTCTGTCTTTGTGTTCTTCAGGTTAGTGTCTGCTGGAGCCACTAAAGTTTACGCTATTCTGACTCATGGAATCTTTTCTGGTCCTGCTATTTCTCGAATTAATAATGCAGCATTTGAGGCTGTAGTGGTAACAAATACAATCCCTCAAGAAGAAAAAATGAAACACTGCCCTAAAATTCAGGTACTGTAGTGGGTTTTTGTGTAATCTGTTCAAAATCTGAACTTGCGCTTTCACCATTCTCTCATGCTAGAGTTTTGTGCCTTAAGATGAAAATAGTGTTCTCAAACACATTTTGCAGTTAGGCTGTTTGCAGAACATACTGCTAAGTTATACTGCAGAACTGCTTTAAGGAAACTCAGTTAGTATGATAAAATAGTGAGAAAAATTTATATAATAATGCAGCAGTTTGCGTATGCATGAGAGTGAAAGGATAATGGGTTTAAAGCTGGCTGCGATGCTTTTAAAGAAATTTAATCAGTATTCATCAAACAATATTTGTTTGTGGGAACTCAAGCTAGTTATATTATTGTGAATGCTACTGAGATCTTAGATTTTCTTGCGTTTGAAAGTACACTAATGAAAATGCCCAAGATAATGATACGTTTCAAAAATCAAGCTGAAAATACAAAGCTGGCTTGTCTCAGTACATGAGATTATTCTTGAAAGTCATGTGTCCCTTTAGTGTGTGCCTAGGGAATTATTTGTTTTGTTTTTGTTCACCATTTATCTGGTGGGGGAAAGTATAAAGTGGTGCTTTATATGCCACATTGAAAGAGAGCAACTTGACACAGATATAATACCAGCTAAGTTTTATGTGGACACTGCCATCTGATGGCTGGAAAGAAAAATTTCTTGCGACCACATGGCTTGTGCTAGCAGTCCTCAGCAGTTAAGCCTGGGCAGAAATTGGTTGCTACTTTCTCATTCAATTTTCAGTCTGTACTTTGTATTAATACAGTCCTCATCTTAAGCTTACTTAATGGCTTAATGTCCTTTGCCTTCCTAGCTGGGGTAAGAGGGCAGAATAGGAAACTGAAAGTACAGTTTATAAGCATATAACATGTGCTGAAAAACTGATTTTTTTAACAGGGTATCAAAACATTAAATTACAATCTTTATGCTTTTTCTTTCGTTTCTCTTAGTTTATTGACATTTCTATGATCCTGGCCGAGGCAATTCGAAGAACACACAATGGTGAATCAGTGTCTTACCTGTTCAGTCACGTTCCCTTGTAAGTGCCGGGGGTTGTGCTGCGTCTTGGAGAGGGCTGCTTTGACGAGCCCCATTCTTAATGCTGCGCCTCACCCACAGAGATAAATATGTCTGTAGAAGCCCAGAGCTTGTATGTTTAATTATTATATTTGTCTCCTAATTCCATTTTTTCCCTTGTAAATTGTCATTAAATCTCCACTCTGCAGAAACCTTTTGTGAATTTCCTTGAGAGTTTGGGATCTTCCCTGCTGCTAAGTTCTTGTGTATGCTCATGCTCTTTCTACTAAACTGCTGCTTCAGATCTGTTCTATGTTCAGAATTACTGAAGAAGTTAGTAGAACTTAATTGGTTTTGTGGGATTGTTTTTCTGTGTTTAAGCTAAATGCTATGGGTTTAGGCCTATGGAATCTAGTCATTTCTCAGGCAAGCAGGACATTTTGTTTTTCTTTCCTTGTTTTGCTTAACTCTAATGAAAATTATTTTGTAAGCCTTAAAAATTTAAACCTCATGCTAGTTTTAAGGAACTGTTGACACATCCATTATATTACCTGTTTCACAAGCTTTTTGTTTGTTTGTTTTTCTTCACAAGACTGTATGTAAATAAAAGTTTTATTGCTATACCCTTTATTTGAAATCTAAGTTATAAGATTGGTGTTATTTCCTGCATTTCAATAATAAGTAATAATAATTTTAATTTTAAATCCCAAGAGCAATTTGTTTGGAGTGTCATTTGTCCTGTAGCTTTTAGCATTATGTGATTCTGATCATATGAATAATTTCACAAGTTTTACTGATAATACTGTTAGGCTTCTTTATGCATAGTCCAAACAGCAAATATAAATACACTTGCATATCTATAAAGGATAGTCTCTATCCATATTTATTTGACTGAAAAAAGCAGAAAATTCTTTTCATTTTTTAACTTTGTAGTTGATAGAGCTTCAGCTCTGTTATGTTCTACCACAGAACTTTGCTCTGTAGGCACTGAACTATGGTAAACTAACCATATATTTAATATTTTAATGTCAGAGAACTAAAACTACAGGTAAATTAGGATGTGTGCTGAGAATGGTTAGATAGTGGAAAGTGCAGTCAGTAATATATTCGGGGAGGGGGGAAGGTGGAATCTGTCACTGTGTTCCCAGGTCTTCACCTTTCTTTACCTTCTTTGAGAGTTTTCAACCTTCCTGCTAGAAAGGAAGAGTTCAGCTGTCTTAAGATAGTGTTCCTGCACCTAAATCATGGGAAGATTCAGTTTTCCACTTGAGATTACAGTTTTTAATTCTAAAAGTATTTGGCATGTTTGAGAAACATTTCATTACTGTGGCATTGGACAGAATACCTTTATTTCATCCCATGTTGCTTATTCTGGGATATTTTTATCATGATACACTGTGTTATAGATTTTTACATTCAATTTAACCTGGTCTAATGTTCTATTAGTTTCTCTGAGGAAAAAATGTGGCTACTTTGTCCTTGTTTTTTTTTTTTTTAATAATTTACTATTTCTTCTGTGGATTTCTTCATATATTGAAGATGAAGAAAACAATTTCACTGTACTGCTTTATAATAGTGAGTATAGAAATGGGTTCACAGGGTATTGCAGTCAGAGTTCAGTTCAGCCATCATTCCTCTCAGGAATTCCTCGTTATAGTTTAGTTTTTGAAATACTTTATAACACAATGGAATGAGTCTCCATTATTATATGAATCAGAAAGCAAATTTTTAATGTATGATTGTTTAATCCATTGCACTAAACAGGCTTTTAAAATATTACCTTGAAATATGTGGCTACAGTCTGGGGGTTAATGACCTAATTATATCACCAAAATTTAAGCCTTATTACACATATAAGATAGACAATAAACTTACTACCCAGTATTTTTCAATTTTATAGATCAGCTCTTTGTTACAAACCAAATGCTGAATTGTTTGCCTTTATTATGCACAAGTATTGTAAATAAATCTTGAAAATTACATTGGTCAAGACACTGCTCGTGTTTTTTATTCTTTTGTTTGTTTTATTTATAAAGAAAATTTCCTGCACAGATCAAATAGGGAAGAGTGAAAGCATTGATACTTATGTAAACTTTACTAATAAATTATCTATGAGCTTTCCTGGATGTAAGAATGAACTGTTGTTCACACCAGGCTAGTACACATCTTAAAGATGTTCATCCTTCTCCTTCATATGGTCTGACAAAAAATGACACATTGAAAATTTGAGTTAACTCTTCCTGAACAGTTGGAAGTTCCTGCTTCTCAGTTTGTTGTAAGCAAAGCAATTCAGCTCTACTTAATCAGATTAGGTGGGAGGATGAGCAGAAGTGACTTCAGAAGTAAGCTTACAGTCTGTACTGAACACTTTTGAACACTTGAAACGCTTGTGAAGTTGGAGGGGTAGAGATGAAAATCCTATAAGTATATGACAGAGTTTGAAGATAAACTTAGACTTCTTTGACTCTAGAAGCAGCTTTTTTTCCTTATTCATAAAACTGAGATGTTTTGTGTGGGAATTTTTAGGGTTTTTTGTGTGTTTTTTTTGGTGGTTGTTGTATGTGTGTTTTTTTACACACCATGTGTTCTTTGGCCGGTACTGGGATTTTGATTTGAAGATTATGTGGCAGAGTTTGAACTGAATAGAAACTTTCTTCTCCAGACAATTATTTTGATTTAAAGGAGAAAAAATACTGGATTGCATGTATTCTGTGCCAATAGGTGGACATCTTCAGAGTCCTGCAAGAAAGGCACATGCTGTCTTTCAAGAAAAACAATTATTTTATTAACACCTCAGAGCATGTGGTAGCAGCTTAAGCATTCTTATGCCCCTTCTGATGCTGGGTATCCCAGGTTCATGGAGTATCACTGACCTCTGCTCAGGCTGTAGCACATTGTTCGGGTTGTTCACAGTGAGGTTCATCTGTATTCTGGCCTTTAGAGGTTTTTATAGGATTTTCCTGGGAGTACTGTGTGGTAGACAGAACACGTTTTGCTTATTTTAATCTAAAGATCAGAGTCACAGAATGGTTGAGGTTGGAAGGGACCTCTAGAGATCATCTAGTCCAACCCCCTGCTCCAGCAGGGACACCCAGAGCACGGGGCACAGGGTGGCAGCCAGGCGGGTTTGGAAGATCTGCAAAGGAAGAGACTCCACAACCTCTCTGGGCAGCCTGTGCCAGGGCTCTGTCACCCTCACAGTCAAGAAGTTTTCCTCACGTGCAGGTGAAACTTCCTGTGGTTTCATTTATACCCATTACCCTTGTCCAAAATGTGCCTATGGTGTTACGCACGGTGTCATTGCTTGCGCCAAGTAGGTGCTGCCTCTGTGGGCTTCCATCACAAGTAGCTGGCTGAGTCCAGCACAGTCCTGAAAGCCTAGTGGTTTGCAGTACAGTACATGCTTGTGTTTACTCAAGTCAACTTAGGTGGATCACTAATTCCTCAATGTACAGTACAGAACCTTCCTCTTAGGCCCTCTATAGCATGTCCAGAATTAGGCAGAGATGAAATGAAACCCCACAAAATGCTAATATGACTAATCCTCTTCTATGGCCATAAAGTATAATTATTTAACTTCCTAATGTAAAGGTCCTTGCAGCCTTTCTGAAAGGTTGTGTCATGGACGGCAGCATTTCAACGTCAGAAGCAGAGGCTCTTCGTGCAGCAGGGTCGCTGTCTGCAGTAGCTCCCTGGGCGTGCGCATAACCTGACATCTTCACTGCGCAAGTCCCTCTCCAAGCTGCCTCTCAGTCGCTATACGCTGAATTCTCTACCCTCCGCTGTGTGTTGTCATGACTGACAAATGAGGTACCATTGTTGGAGGTAGCCGGTTCTGACAGTCAAAGGTGGAAGAGGGATAAGAGACTGGGAGATACAACGCAGAGCGAGCAAGAGACCATGGGTGCTGCCTGCGTTACTTGCTCGAGCTAGATGTTGGCCATGTGGCAAATGGATCGGTGATTGGTAGATGCCGAATGGGTAATCCTGGCATTGTGCTGGCCTGGGGAAATAAGCTTTCAAAACCTGGAAGCTGTCCTTTTCTGTGATGATGGGCGCTCCCTCAGTCACATGCTGCAGTGCTGGGTGGTTGGGCAAGCTCTTAGCACAGAGCTGGGGGCATTGCCCCTCTCATGGGGTGATCTGAAAGCAACCAGTCATCGCTCTCTGGGCCCGTGTTGTGGGCTGATCTTCTTAACGTTGCCTTTTGTTTATTGTTTTGGTTATTTTTAGTGCCCTCCCCCACAATTTCTGCAACAGCTCTTGGCGGGGATTTTACAATTTTACAGTCCTTAAGGCTTCTGCAAATGGTTTTGTTATCATTTCCTCAATTTTCCTATCCATTTCTCTTTGTGCTTCACTTAGTACATCTGTCCACATCAGTTTAAAGAGACGTCTCATGTATTTCAAAAATTGAGCAACTTTGTGCTAATTTCCTGGTTAAATTATGCAATGTCACACTCCAAATATGATACTATCAATGAATACTTTGGGTCCTAACATAATTATTGGTATATACATTACTGCAGAGAGAAAAGACATGATGTAAGACTTTAACTAAACTACCTACTTTACATTAAACACAATAGAACCCTGATTTTGAGAAACAAAGGAAGAGATTTACTGTGAGGATTCACTTAGGCCGAAAAAAAAAAAAAAGTTTCATGTTCAGTAGTTTGATTTCATTTTGACTTGTAGGAGAGGGATTAAGGAGATTAAATTAAAAACTTTCGCTCTATGGTAAATGATATTCTTCCTCTACAAGGTAGACAAGTACATTTGCTGTTACCAGTGACCTTTCCTGGCACATGGTGCAGCAGGAAATACTTTTCTGCTTTCATTTACTTTGTATTTCACAGCAGTGAAAAAAGATTTTGCCCAATGTCTGGAGCAAACCTGAGATTTTTAAAATCAGTAAGGCAGTGATTCCCTGGTGCCTCAAAAAGTCAAATTATAGCCCTGAAGTTTTGGACTGCTGAGCTCGCCTGCATTCACCCCCACCTTCTGAAGGGAAATATTGCTGTACTCTGCTTCCCACCGTTCTTAGATTAAAAATAATAAAAAAAAGAAAAGGAAAGGAAAAAAGAAAAAAGAGGGAAAAAAAGACATCTCTGCATTTCTATTAGTATTCAGTTAGTTGCAGTTTCACTCTGCACGGAATTGAAACTCAAATGCTCTTGGCTGAATGACAGCTTGTTCCTAATTAAGAAAAAAAAAAGTCCAATTTAGTCCAAAAGAAAAAGAAAGGGCAAAAAAGAATTGTAGAATTATTAAAGCTTCTGAAGTTTGTAGCTATAGCCTGCAAGGCAGATTTCCAAAATAGCACCTACTGCACCTATTGAAAACTAACAGGGTTGGGTGGTGACTGTGTCTTTGAAAGCCTTCTTAAAACCTACTAAAGTGAGAGGGCATCATGAGTAATCTGTGTTCCAGCCTGGTACACTGGGGATGTGTTTAGGTGCCTGTAGAAATAAACTTTCAAATTTCAGTTGGTGCAGAGCCATTCTCTTAGGTACCACTTTGCAATTAATGAAATGCATTGGTTTTATATTGATTTGAACAGCTAAAAGTACACTTTTTGCAATGAGTATTTTCCTCTTACCAAGAATGTGCTGAATGGTCTTGCAGAACTCAGCAGGATTTTAGTGAGACATCTGCATTATTTATAATAGCCCCAAATAAAAAGCTCAGGGACCCTTTCTTGAAAAGAAAAATACAGTTACCAGTCAATTATGGAAGACTCATGTTTTATTATAATATTTTTAGTAATCAGGCACAAAATTTGAGAAAAAGAGTCCTGAACCAATAGTGAGTTAACGAGCCCGTTCATACTCCTTGATTGAAATGCTAATGGTGCAAAATGTTTTTTATTTTTTTCTGTGAACTTTCTTGGATTTGTTCATATCCATATGACTCAACCACTAACAAGAAATTTTCAAAAATGATTGCAAAACCTTTCTCTCTTCATTGTTGAAGTTTTAGTCTTTTGAAATGATTTCTTCAGCTCCACATTAGTCAGAGAAACCATGAACTGCTGTTTAAAATGTAAAGAAAAAATATGCAGAGAAAAAAGAAATGGCAAAAAACAAAGTATTCAAAAATGATAATCTTTGAACTAGCATGGCCTGCTAAGCCTGGGAACTACTAAGGAAGAAACTATCCAGAGAAGCGCTACGTTCATGAAATGCTTTTCACTGACTATGTCCAGGTCCTCTTCAAGTTCTTCCTTTCTACACTCTCTCCCATGCTTGTTTTCACTTAACTGCATGGTGTTTCCCATACTCTTACCACTATCTTTTTTTTTTTTTTTTTTCTGCTTTGCTTTGGTTTCCTCCCACTAAGTCCCCTTCACTCATTCACGCAACGGATTTTTAGTAACGGCCGGGTTCTTGACCCTATCATCAGCAGGAACAAACCCCAAATAATAATAACAAAAATGATCAAACTTTCATCTCTGAAGTGTTGTGCATATTAGAATGTTTCTCTCTCTCTCTCTCTCTTCATGCAACTTACACTAAAAAAAAGGAGGGGGAGAGAAAAAGGAACTTGACTTCTTTAAACCTTGGCTGTCTCGAGCAAATGCATGTAGCACGTTCATCTCCTGTCTGATTAATATTATGTTCTCCTTTTAAGTATTTTGCAATTGTTTTCCAGTGGGGTTTCCTTCCTGTTCGCCTTCTTGGGGTAGGTCTTAATACAGTTGCTGAATGAAGGAGACTGGGTAAAATAGGCAGCTTAAAATGAAAATCACATTCAAATGTAGCAAAGAAGGGAACAAATTGCTGCATGTGAGACCAAAAGGAATGAAATCTTTTGACACAGCAGCACATGGATTTATGAGTAATGTGTAAATCTGTATAGAAGGGGAAAAAAATAAGAGTACTCTCAGTTATTTTTATGCTAAGTAAGAGAGGGTGGAGGTACTGCTGTTTCAATTTTTAAGACAAATATTTGAGGAAGTGGGTTGCGGCAGTTGTTTCACATTAAATTATTTCTTCAAATTGCAGTTCAGCCATGGAGAAGAAAGAGTAGTGGTTACTATGTTGTCTGGTGTGAATTATGTCTTGGTTTACTCTCCTTTGTACCTGAGCTGACCCAGTGGGGACCCCTTTTCTGCTGCTTTCTTTTTCATTGATTTACGGTGTCATCTAACAACAAATCTTTCAGACTTGGAAGAGCTCAGAAAATGGTAGGTTAAACTTTAATTTTAAACTTAAAACTCTTAAAACTCTTTAACTGGAACAGTACTGGGAGATTTTTAAGAATGTGATTCTCTTTTCTTTTCTTTTCTTTTCTTTTCTTTTCTTTTCTTTTCTTTTCTTTTCTTTTCTTTTCTTTTCTTTTCT
>JAYECN010445168.1:0-21257 GCA_035222435.1 Microcambeva ribeirae | reverse complement strand
CGGGGAGGGCAGGTTGTGGTGCCTGGGGAACCGTGGAGGGGCAGAGTCCGGGCCCACCAACCATCCTGGAAGTGGCAGCTGTGTCTCACCTCAAGCAAGCCCCTGGAATGCCAAAACTGCTGTTAGGCCCTAGTTTTTCTCTGATTTCCCCCTTTTTGAGCAATTTTTCCACAGGCACGCACTTCCATGGGCTAGCAGTGGGGCGGCTCATTGCTTCCCATTGGCTATCCCTTTTAACCTATCAGAGTCCTAATACGTAGACCACCATTTCCTCGGTCCTTGACCTTCACCAGCCTCCTCTTCTCTGCTGACAAGGAATTTGAGGGCACTGAGGCAGGACTAGTCATGTCCATGCCCTGGTGACAACCACATGCATTATCCTGTATCTGCAAGTGTGCAAAAGGGCCTTCAGCAGGTATGCAGGGTCACGGACTAGGTCAGAGTTGTGCAAATACTCCTGAAGATGTGAATTTTGATTATTAAAGGGCCTGAGGCTGATAAATATGATCCTCAGCAGAGCTGAAGGCTTTGCTTTAGGGTCTGCATTAGGGAAGCAGGCTGCAAAATGTAATGCTCTGAATTCTTCTTGCTCTGGACCCTATGAGTCCATTAATAACCTGGGATCCAACCACCAGTAAAAGATAAGCTGAGCCCAGCTGATTATGGCACTTATCTTAGAAGGCTGGTGAGATGAGGGAGGAGCGTATGAAGACGAGTCATCAAAGGTTTTGGGAGATGAAAAAGGAAAACAAGATCAGTGAAAGTCTTCCTCACTCACCTCGTAGGGAGGAGGAAATGAAAAGCTTTTGTCTTGATGGCAGTAGAAGAAAAGCTGGTGGACTGTTTTGGCTTATATATGCAGAACTAATTCTATCTTTCCCTAATTACAATGTGTTAATTTAGATGCTATTTTCAATTATCCTGAAATCTAATGTCAGATGACAACAATGTTACAAGGACAGTCTTAGTACTGTGGCTGAGATTATAGAGGAGCCTGTAGCAAGGATTTAAAAAGTTTCTGAAGTGGAGATCCTCCTCTCTGTACTTTTTCAAAAAAAGAAGCAGTTACAAAAAGCTGAGTCCTGGTGCAGGAGGAGGAGCCATGTCAGCCATAGTCGGAAAAGAGGAGGAGAACTTGTGTCAACACGTCTGGCTCTATAATGCACAATGCAGGTGAAGGAGGGTCCAGTAATGGTGCTGTTGCAGAGGAGGAGGAATCAGAGAAAGAGGGGTCTTTGGTGTGCCAGCCCCAAAGTGGAAGAAGCAGCAAATGGGAGGAGGAACAGCTTGGCATGTGGGCCTGGTGGAGGAGTAGGAGTCCCCTTGTTCACCTTAGCAGAGGAGGAGTATCCCTATGTCATTACTGTGAAGAGCGTGAGGAGAAGTAGGAGGTCTAAGCCCTGCCTTGCCAAGAAAGATTCAGCTACTGAAGGTAGAGCCTGGTGAAGGAGGATGAAAGCACTGGCCCCATGGTTGGAGAGGGGGAGAAATTGTATGAAACATGTGGCTAACTCTATGGTGCACAGTGCAGGAGGAGGAGAAGGTGGCAGAGGAGCCAGTACTTGTGCTGTCGAGGAGGAAGAGGAAGCAAATTAGGAGAAGGAGATGTTTGGCACACCATCCCTGAGGAGGAGGAGGAAGTGGAATGCAAGGCACATGTGCCCTGTGGAGGAGGAAAGACCTTTGGTGCACAGTGGCAGAGGAAAATGAAGCCTTTTGTCACTACTGCCAGTGGGCTGTGGTGTAGGAAGAGGTCTTAGCCTTGCCTTGCCAAAATGGAAGGATGTATGTACACACTGCAGAGTCCTGGAGGCCGAGGAGGATGCCTAAGTGCTCTGGTCATAGAGGAGAATTAGAACTTGTAGGAACTGTCATGCTGCCCATGGTCACTCCTCTCTGATGAAACTGAACTTCTGAATAGAATCTTGGTGCATCTCTAGATGGGTTTTCTGTGTCCTCCTCTCTCCAGACAATAACTCTGTCCTTGTGACCCATGTAACTATGGAATGTTAAAATAACTTCATATGAGCTTTTATATATAAAAAAATGTTTCCAATTTTTACAAAAAGCCATAAAGCCAAATCATATGTGTGTAAAAGAATTGAGTATAGTGAAGGAACTGAAAGAAAAACTTCACTATTTTAGTACAGTTTATAACTAGGTTATAAATATAATGTCCTTATCTATAAGAATCACAAGCATGTGTCTAGTGAGACTGTTTTTAATGGTTCCTGCTGGTTTATAATTTATACAGTCAGATGTTAGTGTAAGAAAGTGCATAGTAGCACATTTTAGCAAGGAAAAGAGGAAAAGTTAAGCTGCAAAATATTCATAATAGAGAGTTTTTTTTCCACTCCCAGAAAATTTATATTCATGACTAATTGAGATTCTAATAAATTATGTACATCTTTTTTATGAAGATAGTAAAAATATGAGCTATATTGCTATAGATATATTGGTATGACCAGTTGTTTGGCAACAGATTCCACAGACCACTCTGATTTTGTTTCTTCTGATATAGTAAATCTAAGCATTTATTACTTGTTTAATTTGATTTTTCAACTCTTTCTCAATATCTTTAAAAATATATATTTTTTCTGATAGCTTGCCTTTTTTTTTTTTGTTCCTTTCAGATATTCAAACTGCCAGGGTGATCTCAAACATAAATAAAACAAGTTGATTAGATTTAAAAAATACAGAACAAAACAAGGTTATGGTGGAGAAATGGGTTTCATCCTGGTATCCTCTTACGATACTAGGGATTTTTTTTTTTTCCTTTCTTATCAGAGTTGTCTAATTCTGTCTTGATTATATAGGAATTGGTGTCTATCCTTTAGATGATTAAATAAGGACAAGTATAGTAAGATCTCAACACTTCGGCTCTGCAAGGCTTTCGAACAGAACCATGGGCAACACATCTCTGCATTTTGCTGTAAAAGGGGTAGATCTTGGATGCGCTCAGAAATACTGTTGGTAGCTCAAAACAGCCATGGCATGCAGCCTGCTCTGACACTCGTTCCAGGGGATAATGGATCTTTTTTTTGGTTGTTTGTTTTTGACTTTTTTTTTCATGAGATGAACAGCAGCATGATTTTTCTAGTGTGGAAACAAGTGTCTATGGAGGAAAAAGAAGAATCACTGCAACTGACTACCTTCTGCTCACAGGAGATAGCCCATGAACTGTCATGCTTATTTTTACTTTCATTCCATTATTAGAAATTAGGCTAGAAAAAAGATGTGTATATATATTTTTCTTCTCTTACTTACCAGATATAAGTAAGAGCCAAACAAGGCTGAAAGTGGTAAGAAAAATCTTCTAAAATAAATATAGTGAGGTGAAGATGGAGGGAGTGTAGGAATTTAGGGTTTGATTCAGGAACTACAAAATACTCTAATGCTGTAATTTTGGAGGAAGGGGGAAAAACTTTTAATATCATCATTTTGGATAAGCACATTTATAGATGTATATATTTTTTTCTGTTAAAATTGAATGTATAACATAGTCTCCAGCACAAGTGGAAACAAATATCGTGGTGTTTCCAAGATGATATTTAGTGAAGTTTTTTCAGTTTTATTAATATCATCTATACTTAAACTGCTTCCATACTACCTATCTATACCAGTTTTGCAAAGGGGTCTTAAAATCTGAAGGTAAATGCTTAAGAGATCAGAAAGGTGGCTCTATATATCTTAATTGTTTGTTGAGAAAAAATACATTTAATCTCAAAGTAGTCTTTCTGATGTCTGGGCAATAATTGGTATATTGATATATTTCACTGAGAAAGGATTCACGTTAGAACAGTTTTTGGTTCAATCAGTTTTCAAAATTTTTGTAATAGTAACTTGTAGGAACATAATGTGAAGCAAGTAATTTATGTGAATAAATGGACAATGGTAAAGGGAAAAAAATCCCTTTGGATTAATGTCACATTGCAGTTCCAGCAGTATTTGGTGCTGATGCTGGAGATCGGATGCATTTGATGCTGCAGAGAAGTTACCTAACATAGCTTCATTTTTCACATCAACTTATTGCAGCAATTTACAACCAGCAGGATGATACGGTGAATATGCAGTTGGAGTAAATGGGGAAGAAGGAGGAGGGAACAGTTTTTTTGTTTTGTTTTTGTCCTTATTTGTATCCTGTTCTTATTACTGTGATCACTATAATACTGGGCACTGCATTCAATGCATAGCTGTCACTTATCTGAGATATTTTCACCCTACTGTTTATCTCAACCATACACTATATATTTTTTTTTTCATAAATCTTCAACATCGTAATTCCTCTCCCTGTCAGCTTTGTTTTAATATGGATCTCATTTCTCTTTTTACACTGGTTTCTTAGTGAAAAGCTAGCATAGCTTTTAGCAAATAGAATTTATTTTTTAAAAGAGGCGGGCATCTTAGTAGTAGAAACCTTGTGCAATTTTAAAAGTGCTTAAGCATTTAAGCAGAACTGAGCATCTGACTCAGGCCATATTAAGAAAAAATACCTTCAGGAACTAGATGTCTGAGTACTTACTGTCTAAGTAACTCTGTGTATTTGTTTCTGAATTCCTTAGATCCCATCTGTAATTAGAATATAAGTATTTATGAGTATTTTCAATGTATTAGGACAGAAAATAAAGATTACACTGTATGAAATTCATTTCCATAAACTCAGAATAATCAGCTAGATGTGTGTCTGAGTTGAAATCTCACCAGGCTTAGAAATGACAAACAGCCTGCTGAAGGAAAGGGAATGTAGAGAAGTCTGTCCTTTTGCAAGTACTTACTTTCTTCCCCACTAATTAAAATAGTTTGTAATAGTGAAAAGCATCACCAAATTTTCCCTAACCAACAGAGATTTAAAGGGGCTTTTTTTGATTGTTTATTCATAGCACTGTTTTCTTCCAGACATTAAAGGAAGACTAATCTGAGTTGACCTTTTCCAGGGTAGCCTGAGGAGAGAATATAAATTGCATGTCAGGAATCTTCAATAGATCCAGTACAATATACCTAGTAGATTTAAGGTAGTTAAATTGTAGATTGTCATTTAAAACTCAGTCTTGTATCTGTCTTTAGTTACCTATTTTCTTGGATCTGTAACACTGATTTAATAACACCATTATAACAGTATTATTACTACAGTAAATGCTGTTATAATGTAACACTGATTTGGCTCCAGAGTGATGAAAATTAAAGAAAAGAAGACAATCATGCTATCTGAAGGTATCTAATGATGGACTTGAAGGATGGCAGTTCTAATCAGAGAAATTTCAATTTAGGACATCAAGATCCTAGTATAATGCTTTTTCTCCTGTATAAACCCTGTGAAACTCTGCCTAAGCTTGCAGAGCAATGGGAAAGGAACTTCCCTAAGGAAAATGCAAGTTTGTTTTTGAAGAGTGAGAATTTATAGATTGTATATCCTGTCCTAAATATTACATACTCTTACCTCTGAGAAAAGAAGTGATGCATTTGGCTGCTAATATTTAAACTCAGTTTTAAGCTCAGCTTACTGTGAACTTGTTTCTGCAAAATAGTGGCCAAGGTGGTTTGGGATGGATTTACCATCAGGGTTATGACATATTCCTCTGATGTGTTGATTGTCTGGATTAGGAAACAAGGATACTCCTTCTGTGATACTAAATAGTATTGAGTTCTGGAATACATTTGAGTTTATGGTCGATTTGTTGAGTAGACTTCTTTTTTCGCTAATTTTCCTTTGTTCACACACACATAAAAAACAACTAAGTAGCTTATTTTAGACCATTTAAAAATAACTTTGTCTCTGAGCTATATTTTCATAGTTTAATTTAACTTTTGTTTTTTCCTTCTATGTATTTTCATTTAAAATGTTTTTTAAAGTGTATTGAGAGATGTCATTTGTCTTTGCCAGAGCTAGTTTAATTATCTGAAAGTTAAATTTAATCTAAGTGGTAGAAGTCTCCAGTGGTTGGAATTTCAGCTAATAGCATGTTTTTTGTTAATGGGGTAGTGGTGGAGAATCAGTTTGCGGTTTAATTTAAATATTCTATTCTTGTTTGCACCCTGTTGCTCCTTTTGAGATAACCATAATTTAAATAATTGATTCAGTGAAAAAAAAAACCCTGCAGTGTAAAGCTTAACAGGCTATTCCAAAAAGATCAGATACCAATTACTGTAATTTTGCATAAAATGAAATGAGAAAGCCTGCCCCTTTCACTCCCAGGGAAAAAAAGAATGTTAGGATAATCAGAATTCTCACGGGACTTTTTCAATCAATAAATGTTTCAGTGAATGATTGTAGTGCTAGGATTGAAAAGCATTGTACTCCCTCCTGCAATTACAGTAATCAAAGAAAACCTGGATCTGATGGGAAGGAGGGAGGAGAGGTGGAGGAAAAGAGGGTCAGTACAAGAAAAGTATGGGGAAAGGTGGGTGTTTTATTTAGTTTTTCTCGTATAAGGGATGTGTGTGTGTGTATGTATGTATGTGTGTGCGCGCATGCACGTGTGTGTGTGCATGCATGTTATTGTTGTTAGCACTACTAGTATTTTTTTAACCTATTATATCTTTTCTGTGATTTTTTTTTTTTTAACATTCCTTTCTCTTTATTTGCAGTTTTACATGCCCAGAACATTTTAATAAGGTTAGTCATGTGCTCTCTACCTATTTCTGCTGCTTGAAATGTAAATAGCAGCTAAACATGTTTGGTAAATTTTATTCTACTGTAACCCTTCATGCCACCTGAGTCGAGCTGTGCAGCACAAGGTAGTGCCATCTGGAGATAACTGGGCAAGCTCCGAGGAGCCAAGTTATTTCAATATCAGAAGTCGTCTAATCAGGCTGGTGTGGCACTGTGCCTGGGATCATCAGCCTGCCCAGTAGGTAGGTTTGTTTTTTAGGTAGAACACCATGCTAATACTACTACACTACTTCCAGCTTGCAAATTATTGCCTCTGTGCCCCGCTGGATTAAAGCATAGAAGGGGCTCTGTGTTGATTCCTGAGGTGACAGTAGTCTCCATCGACACGTTTGTATCATCAATCTTGACCTCCGTCAGCTGCCTTAGTCGTCCTGTAAACCCTGGGCAGTGGGAAGCCGAACTCGCTCACCTTTCAGTTCATTTCGTTCAGAGCATCTGGAGTTTATCTGTATACTGCAGGTTTAGTACCAGAAATGGGTGCAGTCCCTGTCACAAATCCCTTCCCTTGACCATGGGCTGCCCTGCTGTCCCTTTTTGCCTAGAGGCCTTAACCAAAGTTGGGGTAATTAAGGACCCTTTGCAAACAAGAAGCATTAGCAGACAGATTTGTTGGAGATTGCTAGGTAAAATATGCCCACAGAAAGGTGTGTTTCTCTCTGAAGGCTGTCAGCATTTTTGGTATTAGTGCAAAAGTGAGTGAGTACCTTTTGGGAGCACGGTTGTTTTGAGCTATAGGATGCAAAGCAAATGTGTGCGCGTTTAACAAAAGAAAAATCTGTAAGGCCAAAAAATTCCTCTCAGGAGTATGTAGAAAACCAGCTTGTTCAGATGCACAGTAGTGACTATAGTTACTAAGTAGTTACTAAGTAGTAGAAGTAGCCACTTTTCCTTTTTTTCCCTGCCCCCCTCCCCCCCTTTTTTTTTGTTCCCCAAACCTGTTTAGGTGGCCTTTGGCCTTCAGGGTAGGCTGATGAGGAGGATTTTTTTTTGGGGGGTAGTGGTTATCTTATTCAGTGGTTCATTTGTGTCTCACATTTTGCAAAACATATCTCAGCTAAATTTTGATTACTGAGCATAAATGAATTTGTGCAAGTTATCTGGAACAATCTGAGAATTTACAGTGTCTTTCAGCTATTTTATAAGGGTTTTGTTCTGGTCTGATTGTGCTTTCCTTTAGGCGCTCAGTTATGCTCATCTCAGTTTTGCTCTTTGGTCTTTTCCTTCTTGCTATATAAATCTTCATTGGTTTTGACCACTACTGATATTTTGGGGGGAGGGAGGGAGAGACGGCAAATTTCTGATTTAGCAACTTACAGCGTCGCCCATTGAATGTACTCATTCTTATGGAGACTAGGCAGGGGCATCAAAGAAACTTCCAATTTATACTTACATTTTAAATTAAGAACTTTCTGTACTCAGTCAACTATTTCTATTTATTTTTAATAATGTAACAATTTTTTTTAATCTTAAGGGCTTCTCTTCTGTTGTGCTGATATTATTCTCCTCTACTGATTAATTAAAGCACACTTTTGTGGGTGTATTGAGAAGCAGGCCTTCACACACTTTCCCACTTTTTCATTATTCCTCAGTAACTAACAATTATATTCAAGGAGAAAGTTGTTTAAAGATCAACTGCTGGTATCTCTTATTAGCTTGCAACTGATATCAGGAAGCCTTATGGAAATCACTGAAACAATACTCATTTACACCAGCTGCTCCTCGCTATTAATTAATTAATTCATTTTCTAACATGGACTTTGAATTAGCTTCTTTATTCATAAAACTGTACCACTGGTAAACAGCAACAGAATTTGAAAATTAGTTTTGGTTAATAATCTTCAACCTGTATACAAAATTTTGCAATTTTTACAAAGGTAAAACAGAACTGCATTAAAAATGGGATCCTCTTCTGAACTGTCCATTTTTGGAAAAATGTTTAACTCATTTAAATCCACTGAGTGAAGAAGTGAAACCACTAACATGGTGTCAAGCTTCCTTTACTTAAAGGAGCAAGGGTTTATTGAATGTAGTTTTGCCAGAGAGGATTTTCTTTTCTTCCTGTTCCCCATTTTGTGTTTTCCTTAAATCATAGATCAGAATTTAGCTCATCTGTAGCATTTTGTTCAGTGCTAAATTCATTTGCTTGTACAAAGTGATTAGTGTAAAATGCATTAAAAATTGTTAATCTTTCACTGTGGATCATTTTCTCTCTACCTACTCCCCAGCTGTGTGGTCTTTTGTTTTTCTCTCAGATTGCCCGTCAGGTAACAGGTATTCATTTTTTTCTATATATCTTACACTTTTTTTCTTGTTAATAACTTTTGAGACTCTTTTTCGTGGTTGCAGGGTAGCCTTTGGAAGGAAAGAAAAGCAAAGATACCAGATGCTGGAGATATTATGTCTCTGATGATCTAAACAATCCATATTAGGTACTTGTTTAGACTCTGAAGCCTCATTTGCAACACAGCAGTGCAGTAACATTAACTGGCTATTTCAAAGACATTTTATGGCAATTCATTGTCATTGTTCCTGTTTTTTTATCTCTTTATGAAAGTCTTGAAATTTCTCATCAAAAATAAGTTATCTTAGAGGCAAGTGGTCAGGAAACCTACCTTGATCAACGGCCAGCTCTATGCACTGTATTAAGCTGCCCTTTTCCTGCATTCTCAGTTGTCAATAACATAATTCATTACTGATGTTATAAAGCAGTCTGTGAAATTTAATCCTCTGAAATGCTAATCTTCCCTTGCAATTATGTTTCAAGGAGAACAGTTTGCTTCAGAAATTTCTAAGAGGGAGTTGAGCTGAAAGCTGGCAAACTCCACAAAATTCAGTGAAAGTTTATGAGTATTTAGGGCCATATAAATATATAATATAATGTGTGCCATTAGATTCCAGAGTTTTTATTTGTGTTTGCTGATGTCATTATTCTGTTAAGCAAGACTGAGTCCCAATGAAAGGGTATGAGTCTAAATATGCACTTTGTTCCAAGCTCAAAAGTTTCCTGTCAGTCTGACTAGCTCTAATGCAAGCTAGAATATTCTAAAGGTCACACCTCACGTCTAATCCAATACAGGAATACACAAGGGATGATCTAGTACCTTCCTTTTCCAGCAATGGGTGCTGCTAATGAAGTTTGCCCGTGATGACACAAGGAATAGCCATTCCTACTTCACTTTTGAATCCTTCTTGAGATTTGTTCTGTTTGTTTTTACTTCATTTCTAGGCATTTTCTCTCTTCTCTTTTTAAAAAGCAAATAATTCTTTAAAAAAAAAAATAGAAACTGTTACAAATTACCATTATTCTATGATCTGATCACCTTTCAGTATCATAATCCACAACTGTAATTGATGCTTAAGGATAAGAATAGTGGATGCTTCTCACCTTCAAGTACCAGCTTGACAAAACATAAACAGGACTGTTGAATTTGATTCACGTATTTTCTGTAGTCTTGCATTTGGTGTAGCTGTACTTAAACTTTCTTGTTGGAAATCTGTTTTAGGGGCAAAAAGCCGCAAAAATCATTGCAGTTGAATATACAAGTGTTTTCTTTTTGTTGTTGTTTGTTTTTATTTGTTTGTTTTCCTCCAAAGTATAGTGGCGGTAACGATTGAGCTTACCTACAAGTAAAGGATCAATAATGAGTTCCTGCCATAGACTTCAATCTAGTCATTTATTGAGGATGAAGAAACTATTTGTTTCTCCTGTAAAAAGGAAAAAATCTCCTTCGTCATTTTCTGACCTCCAATCCAGGAAGGACTCACTGGAAAATAACCTTTCCTTAATGAGGCATTCTTTTCCTTGCTTATAGCAGTTTATTTATTTCTCCTTTCTTCTACTTAATGTGTGATATTTTTGAGGAAGAAATAAGTATGATTTGCAGAAAGCAGTCTTTTCTTTTTCTTCAGCCAAAGACAGAAAAAAACTTAGAGGCTTGATGTTTTACAAAACGTCTTGAAAGCTAATTAGACCTACTTCCCTTTAAAAACTTTATTCACTGTCATTTATGTAGATTTTTTTTTCTTTCCTCCAGCTGTATTTTATTCTCTAAATTATTTATATATTTATAATCAATTCTTGGTATCATGGTATTTGCATGATAGCGTGAGAAACGTATCATCCTATCATTTTTTGCAGGAAACAGTACTAAGGAGCCTTTTGTTTCAAAACCCAAATTTGTGAACAAGTACATATGTGGGGGAGGAGGAGAAGAAAATATGGTTTGCTCTTTTTCAGTCAAGAAAACGCTTAAAAACTTTGTTGAAGAGAGATCTAATGCTGGAGACTACACAAAAATAGTTGCAAATATTTGTTTTCAGTTTTGTAACTTCAAATCTTCTTAGTTCACTAATGCTCTCAGTTCTACCCCTACAGGCTCTTAAAGCAACAAAATAGTTGGATCCTCATTAGGCCTCTGTGAGTTATGGAAGTGAAAGTACATGTTCATGTGCTGTTTTGCTGTAAGACAAAGGGTTGCAACTGTGCCTGTAGCTACCTCGAGAATCTTCGCTTTGTATTTCAGTGAGGAGGAAGTATTCCTCAGGCTAGCACGTTGGGGGCACTGATATCATGTCATCCTACAGGATGCTGTGGTGCCGCACGCTGCAGATTTGGAACAGCTGGATGTAGCTGCTGTCCTCTTCCGATTTCTTAATTCCACCCAAAGCAGCAGAGAAACTAAAGGATGAAATCTCCCTCTTTTCTATACAGACATGTACAGACTAAAATGTGTCCTATAATTCACACAGTCAAATATCTTTAGTAGCACTTCATTTGATCTTGGCATCCTAAACATGTCTAGCTGTGATGTAAACAAATGTGTTAGAATATGTGATCCATATATGTTGTAGGGGTTGTGATTCCCCCAGAAGCATGAAGCCTACTGCACCTGAAAACTGGAGCTATAAAGACTTCCTGCAGTGTAATTGCAGGTGAGCTGCTATGTGCAATTCTGCCTAGTTCAAAAGTTTTTTGTTTTGTTGCTTATTTATTTATTTATTTTTAAGTCCTAGACTGTCCCTTGGGGTATTGATATATGTCCACGCTGAAATGGCTCTGAGACATGTTCTGTGGATTCATGCACCATAATATGATTATCCAGGAGAACAGAATTATAGGAGGGGATGTTTGTTCATTCTTTGGGTGGATGATTAATTTTTTTTTTCCAGAAAGTTATGCAGAATAACAAGGTGTTGCATTTTATTTTACACTCATGATAAGTAGTTGCCACATAAGATTATTTACATTTATAATTTTTGCTTTTTTGAAGGTTCTGCTTTTGTTTATATATGATTGAAAGGATAACATAACCATAGGATATGCATAATGTCTTCATATTGAATTGTAATTCTCTCTCTCTCTTTTTTTTTTTTTTTTTTTTCCCTTTGAAATCTGGCAGCAAAATTACAGCAGTATATTCCAGAATCACCTGTTTTTCTAGTTAGAAATGAAACAAAACCTTGGAGAAGCATGTGAGCACACTTTTGTTGCTCTTGTAGCACTTTCATCTTCTGACAATATTCGGATGTTTGGAATCCTTAACTCTTTGCCATTTCTATTTCAGCAAGTCTTGCAGAATCATGATGGATTGTTTAAGCACTGTCCACTCTTTTCTCCGGGTGTCCTGTTGATTGTATTAAGGTTCAGTTACTACAGTCAAAGATTAGATATATAATTCACTAGCATATAAATAAGCTTATAGTCATGATGATAAATAGTGAATTTTAACAAGACAAAGGAGAGAAATCTTCCTGGTTTGTACCTATTAATTTGTATGTACCAATCCTGTACAAAAGAGTACACTGAATGTGATCTTTTTGACTACAGTGTGATTTGTTTTACTGTTCAGAGAAGTGATACAGTAGATCCTTACAATGGCCAGGAATTAACTGTAAATGATTTATATGGGTTGTGCAAGTACTTGTAAATGAAACAAATAGTGTCCAGATATTATGGGAACTGTGCTCTTCAGTCAAAATAAAGTTAACCAATAAGAAAACTTTCTTGCTTAGATTGCAATTATTATTTTTTTCTTTATCAAAATTGTGTAAGCTAATGAAAGTATATTGGTTGTTACAATATGAGACAGTCAAAATCACATTTGTTGAACACTTCAGTTTGACATGAGAAATTATATATTTTTTTTTTCTTAATTGTTCCATGATAAAACTTGGGAGTTTTTTTTATGGCCCAAGGATTGCCCATGCCAAACTTTCAAACTGTTCTTCTGTCTTACCCATCTTGTAAGGATCCACAAACTCTTGGCAGCCTCTTTGAGGCAGAAAGGACAGTATTTCATCTTGTAGTCTTATCTTGCCTGCCTTTTTTTATGGGGAAAAGGAAAAATGAAACAAATCAGAATGCAGGGCATGAAGGAGGATCCTTTGCTTAGACAGGGAGGAGAAGGGAGAGGAAACTTCCTTTGCTTCCAAACTCATATATTCCAAGAAGGTCACATCTTGTATTAAAAGTGCTTCTATTTTTGAAGGCTCAGCTACTAATATTTTAACCCACAGTTTTATGCCTGAGCAAATTGATTAAAATATTTCATAAATTCTTGTAATTTGTGTACTAAACAATGAAATGGAACATTTGCAAAGAGGTTTTCAAAGTCATAAGTGGCTAAACCCACAACATGACTTTAATTGGAATATGGGCTGCAAGGTGTTGACTTGGAATTGGTTTGGGTCTGTGTAAGTTCTGTGGAAGATATTTTCTTTTCATTTTCCATTTCTTCTGTATGTTACTTTTAGAGTGTGATATACTCCTCATATAGAAAAGTGTTACAGTTCTGCAGCTTGTGTTTGTGTTGTCCTGCATCACTGAAAGAAAAAGGCACAGACCATTGAGTGTGTCAATCCCAGATGTACTTCATAATTATTTCTAACTATGTAATATAATAATTCAAAAAGTTACCATATAAAATCAAATGTGTTTCCAAGGAGGCAGTATAAAAGCTCTAAGTAATAACTGTAAAAAATCTGGAATTTGTACTTTCAATAGTGAGAGAAAATGCATGCTAAACAAATGATATTAATTCAGTCAAATATATACACTAAGTAATCACAATATTGAAAATGCATGTTTATAATTATGATGCCTTTGAATTTGATGAGACTTAATTATGATTTCAGCCCAAAATTGCTGCAGAAATGTTGCTTCTCTGAAGTGTTTGTTTACTAAAATCCTGCACACTTGTGAATTGAGAGATTTGACAGCAAAATTTATTTGCTAGAAGTATTAGAAGAATAGAGTGTGATACCGTGTAACTTTAAAAAAAACCCTATCTTCAAACTATCATTTCAAAGCAAATATCTATTGTCATTGTAAAAATCAGTGTCAGGATTCTTCTCATTAATAAGTAGCTTGAAACTAACTATTCAAGAAACTTGGATGAAATCTATGGCATTTACAATACTTCTAGCAAAGGCTGATGTTATTCTCTGTGAAAACCAATATTTCAACTGAAGCTTGAGAAGGTTTTTAAAATTTCAGTTCATGATTTTCAAAGACTTAGGACCAAAGAGATTTGACAGCAAAATTACAGCAACAAAAATGGATCATGTTATTTGAACTCTTTGGAGAGTCTTGCAAGTTTTATGTTAGCAACACATTTCCTGTGAAAGCAAGAATTCTAAAGTCAGAATAAATTTGTAATGCGTATGAAAGTTAGCTATGAATGTTAAACTCTGCCACTGTCATACAAAGTGTTATCTGAACAGAATTTAAATATCTAGAGAGTGAACATCTCATCATCATATATATTTTTTTTTTTTGGTCTAGAGTTTGAAGGGTTTGAATTCATTTTACTATTTATGTGTATGTAGTTTATTTCCCCAAAACAGCAGCTGTGTGTTAAATTTAAGTAGCAAATTTAACTGTCCAATTTAAGTATCATTCAGTGAATGGTTTCAGCTAATGGTGAGGGAGGAAAGGGGTGAAAAACAGGTATATTGAATAAGCTTGTTTGGGGTTTTCCACATGTTACATGTAATTGGTATGTCAGATTCTGCTCCCGAAACAGAGAATGATGTCAGGGTATTTTGCTTTGCATGATCCACCTCAGTAGTTACCCATCAGAAGATGGGTTGGGAAGTGCAGCCCCTGGGCATGTTGGTGTGGTTTTATTGTTTGTTTATATGTTGTTGTTTTTTTCTGTCTGAGATCTAGAGAAAAGATTTAAATTGCAGTTTTGGGCTGTTATCTGCTGAGTTTGGGAACTGTGGAATCTCTCTAAGCTTCTCTAAATTGCAGATAATTAAGCTTTTAATTAAGTTGTCTTGAGACCAACGTGCAAGTCTATACTCTATGGTCTCATAGAATATAGCTGATAGGTAATGATAGTGAGTACTTTTTGTACTGAAAATTAGGTTGTGAGATCATTTAAATTGCTGCTTAAATGGACACCAGCAGAGTTAACTTAAGAGAAACCATCCTGATTGGAAAAAATATGATCCTGATGCTTTTCCCAGGGACAGAATTCAGAGGGGGCCTGAGGAAAGGTGGAATGAAGAGCACCTCTCTTTTCTTGTTGATGTAAGTGGAAGAAAATTGCATGTTAAAGGATGCTGAAACAAAGCAGTATGCTTGATGATTATTTCTTTTATGGCAAGGAACATTTATGCTCTGCTAAATTGTTGTCCATAAAATTGCTGTAGCATAGCATTCAGCTGACTTTCTGGGTCTCCAAAAAGATGAAGGTGATGATGGTAGAACAGAGGACACTTTTGAGCTAATTTTCTGACTGCCAAGTAACTGTTACCTGGGGGTGATTAGCCACAACTGTGTGCGCAGTGTCTTGCTAAGACTATCCTAAAATTAATCAAATTTTCCTGTACTGTGTTCTGCACTGTATCCTTCAGGCATGACCTCAGGCAATGGCCACACTGGGTCAAGTTTTGTGCAAATCAGTGCATGCATGCAGCTGTCCTGACAGGTCCAAAGTATTTCAGAATAATTCCAGCCAAACTGGTTGGAAGGTAGCCAGGCGCACGGCTATTTCACCCAGAATATGCCTGGTGTAGTTGTGCGTGGCCAACCAAAGACATGAACAAGCCAATGCTCTTGCAAGAAGCAGGCTCCCCTTTGCTTTACAGCAGCAGTTTGGATGGGGATCATGTGCAGATCATGTGCAATATTACATATTGTTTCTTGTTCTCTTAATGGCAGAGGTGTTTTATGTTGGTATAAAGTGAGCATAAAAAGTGCATTTTTGTCCCATTGTGTCATAGGCCCCAGACCTGCAATAGTTAACTTAATGCTTTCATTCAATTTATGGTATAATAGTTGGTGTCCTAATTGCCCTCCAACACTTTGCCCCATATACATTTCGTCATTAGATTTAATAACTGTAACATGAATTAAAAAATAAATAAATAAAACCCAGGATAATAAATAAATAAATATAAATAAATAAAATAAACCCAGGATTTTGGAGCATTCGGAGTATGAAATATGAAAGACTTCTGAGAGCACATAATGTACTTACACAGATTAAAACAGTTCTCAGAAGGATTCTTGCAAGTTAAAAGACAGGTAGTGATAAAATTAAAGGGATATACAGTCCTTTTCGAACTAATCTTGAATTACTCTTAAACTTTAAATGCCCCTCCTTTCTTTTACTTTTCTAGAAGTCTAACTGTCTCCTATGCTATCTAAATTGTATGTTTTTCTTTCAAGATATAGTACAGGAGGATTTAGACTTTTTCTATTCAGGTGAAATAACTTTTGGATTTGCATTGCTTGAGAAGATTAATGACCTTTGCTGCTTGCTTTCATTGAATTGCTCTAACCACAATATAGTTAGGTATTCATGCTATTACTGTTGCAGTGTTCTCTCACTTTCCATACAAATCTAGCAGTATGGCACTGAAATACAGCGTTACTTCTAATTTCTACTGTTTCTACTGTTTCTGTAACTAAAAGAAATGTGCAACATTTTACCCTTGACTGGCTGGAGTAAATCAACAGAAATATTTAAACAGAAGTCAGTTTGTTAAAATGTTGCATAATAGATTAATTTTAGGTATTCTTTTTATCGCAGAACAAGGAAAGTAATTGCAATTTTGCTTATCAAATATATTTATAAGTTGTTTTATATTATCACTATACGATCCTTTAGAATTATTGAAATACAGAATTTGAGTGATACAGAAGATGTACAAAACAAAATTCTTCCATAGGGGATTACAGTTTTTGTGTTTTATTGCTATTTGGTTTTATTAATATTTAGAAATTGACAATCATATTAATGATTTCTTCATGGAGTAATTTCTGTAAGGTTCTTTTTTCATTATATGTGTCTCACAACACTGCTTTCTAGTCCAATGTTAAGAATTATTCCCATAACAGATTTAAGAAAAATCATTCTATTTCGTATTTGAAAGAAAGTTGGGAACTAACTTTAGCTAAATAAACTTTAATTAACTTTAGCTAAATAAACACTGCTTTAATTTTTGTCAGTCTCTTCTCTTCAAATTTGCCATCGGTTTCCTAAAGACTAGAAAGTCACACTATACATACCTTGAATTTTTTAGTGAAATAAATACATTTCATTTATTAGACTTTTTTATTCTGCTTTTAGAAGAATTTTTAAAATTATTTAAAAAAGAATCTGCTTTGTGCAGTTATTAGCATTCCTAAGGTACTTTATAATACTAGGTATTATATAATTAATGGATTAATGGGTGATTTTTTGGGGGGTCTAAGCATGTGTACAGCATTAATTACTAACCTGCTGTTGTAATTGCAGTAGTAATAATAAAGTCTTTTATCTTCTTGGCAGTCACTAAAGGATATCCAAGCACAGTTAGAAACTATATAATCCTTTTTTTTTTTTTTTTTTCTTTTTTCTTTTTTTCTTGACTTTGGAAGCTGGAAGGAGGTCTGCATCATGTGACTGGTAATCTGAGGAGAGGGGATTCGATGTGACTCTTACTCATTTTTTAATTTATTTCTTATTTCCCCCCTGGAATTTGGCTCTGTTCTGTGGTATGTGAAATCAGAAATATTATTAAGCTATGTCTAGCAAATATATAATTGCCAACAGTTATTTAAACATGCCCCCTCTCTTCCTGTCCCCATAGACTTTGGGGGGGGAGAAATAATGTTATTTCCTTTCATCTTCAGCAATGAAAAGTGTGATTCTGCTGTATGTTGAATTTGAGTGCCTTGCCTGCTCTAAGATCAGCACCCAACATAAAATCTTAAAAATCTACAGTCACATATAAAATAAAGGTCATTCTAAAAAAAAAAAATACCAAAGAAAGTAAATATTTAATATCAAATTTGCACACATGCATGTGAGACCCATTTGTTAGAGCATCTCCATATGAACAGGTGAAGCTAAAATTGCAAGTTTGGGTCCAATTAACTAAAGACATGGGAAAAATCAGAAAAATCTTCTGGTGCATTTAGGACTTTGCTACGTAGGGTTTCCTTTTGTGGTATCACTGGATGTACAGGGAGTAAGATGTGTTGTACAGAGCTTCTACTTCTGCCTCAAAAATTGCTTCTTAAAAAAGAAGTATAAGCTAAGTCTAACAGGGGAAAGATGCTTCTAATTCTGAATGCCAGATGCAAATATCTGACTTAAATTTTTGTCTTAATTAGAATGCAGTTCACACTGATTCCACTTTCCCTTTCTGAGGTAGCAATGGGTTTGCATTCCTGGCATAACTCTCAGAACAGGCTGATGCAGGCTCAGGCTTGTGGAAGGCTGAGTGGTACAATCATGCATTAACCTAACTGTCATTGTTAATCACTTTTGTTTGGGAGCTCCTCTTTGCCTTTTTCCTCCTGTGAATCAGGCGTGTGGTGTAAGCTCCAGGCAGCTGAACGAGAGGTGCAGAATAATAGATATTAATGTGAAAAAGGGATCACAGAGAATCTAACCACGAAAGAAGAAAAAGGAACTTCAATAAGCAAAAGAATGCAGTTTTGAATCTAAAGTCTTGATTCCTTCCACCTCTATTTTGAAGGGGAAGGGGGAGCATTTATTAAAGTCTTCTTTTGCTCATTCTATATAAATCAGATATCCTCCAGTTCAGTGTTGCTTTCACATAATTCAGTCTCTTGAATTTGGTCTTGCACCTCCTTTAACTCCTTTGAGTGCCTTCATATTAGAGAAGATTACTCATATATGAGTGATTCTTGTATACAAGACCATTCCCATTTCTACATAGAATTGCATTATATAGATTTAAGAAAAGGGTAGGCAGTAAAGTGATGGATCATTCTCTTCCTGACCTCATCTCCACATACCATCTGCATAACACAGTGTGAGACAGGTTTTGTCCTGGTTGCTCTACCTAAATAGAGTATGGACTATATCTCCTGCCTCAGAATAAATGCTGAAATTGCACATAATTTCTATTCCACTGTGCCTCATTTTAGAATGTCTGTTATGCTTTTGTAAATCTAAAATGTAGGTAAAGAGAAGAGAGGGAAAAGTCAAATTCCCTCCTTTGTAGTGGTGTAGTGGACTCTTCAGCTATGAAACTGTATGAAAATGTGCATTTGCCTGTATCCATATGTATCAATGCATTTTATATAGTTGTGATTGTTCTTTTTGGAAACAAAATTTGAAAATGAGAGGGATAAAACTTACTGTCTATTGTAAAATGCGGGAGAAGTTAACTGTGTGTTTATTTTGTGTATTCTTAACTCTTTGAGGTGGATTATGAGAATTTGAGAATTAATAATTATGGACTTTGAGAATTAATAGGATTTTTTAGGAATAAAGGTGAGATACTGGCATAATTGTTCAAATAGGATTGTGATACAACTCCTATGGCTTTATGGGTTGCAAGCAAACTGTATTAAAAATGTCCTATGAACAAACAACTGTTGCAGTTGTTCAGAACAAAAAGTGTATATTGCCAGATGTTTACTATTGAATATATGCTGAAACAGATGCAAGGGAGTAAAGACTTTAGAAAAGAAAATTGGTATCATACAACAAAAATCGCATGAATTGCATTCAGGGTGACACTTTGAACCCCCTAGTTCAGGTAACTCTTCAGAAATTGGTAGGACTGTGATTTATATTGGCAAATATGGCCTCTTAATTGCCTGATTTCATTATCTTTTGTTTTGTGAGCAAATTTTTCTCTCTTTATTTAAAAAACAAACCAATCCAAAACTTACATGGATGCAAATGGAGGTGGACCTGGGGAGAATAGATTTTGTGTGTGTGCCCACTTCACATTAAGCAAAAACAAACAAACAAGAAGACTAAAACTGTGTTTGGCTGTAAAAGATCAAAAGATAATGAAGGGATATTTTTCTTTTTTTGATGATGCCTTAATTATGAAAAAAAAATCTTTGCCAAGAACACAGAGATATTTAAGAAGCAACTTGCTATAAATTCTTCTTAATGATGTTAGCACCACTGCTTCTAAGGTGGTGCTCAACTGTGTCCGTTACTGATCTGCAGTTTGCTTCCACAGGAACTGGGCGATTGACCAACTGTCCCATAAGGCATTAGCAGAACGAAATATGTATAGCATAAATAGGGTCTGTACTAGATCTTAAGAGATCTGCAGAAAGAGCAGTAGTACTCACCGGGAATCAGGTTTATAATGTAATGAAAATGTAGTATGAACATTTTTGAAATAAGTTTGTGTTTGTACTTATAGCAGGGAGGAAAAATACTTTAAAATCTATTTAGGCTCATAAAAAATTGTAACACTGTGTCAATGTATTTCATGTTGAAGATAGGTCAAACTAGAATTAAGTTTAGCATCTCAAGGCTTAAATTCTGTCAAATAACAGGGAGATCATTTTTGTAGATTTACCTCCAAACTTTAGCACCCTGCGTTGGGGTTCTTGTGACTTCATCTTTACCCCTCCCTGTGTATGTTGTTCAACCATACCACAAGATGCTATGAACAGGCTTTTTAAGATAACAATGAAGGGGTTATTACTCATAATAATCTGTGACCTGAATGACTAGTTACTGGCATGTCTGCAGATAGCCTTTCCCTTTGAACAATTCCTCAAGCTTTTGAAATCTTTACTAGGATTTCTATTTACCTGAAAGGTTTGTCCAATTATAATTGCATTGATTTCAGTGCTTCACTCAATATCAAGATTTATTGGACCTCACAGTAAATATTGACCTTGGCTTGGCTTAGTCAATGGCTGACTTTCAGCCCAATGAATCATAATAGTTTACAAGGATTTTGCCTCTGTAGAGTCTTTAGAAAATTTATGAACTTTTTTGTTAAAAGAATTGAAAAGCCTTTTTCTACTGTCTGGTCTGCTCATGGAAGATCTAAAAGAGGCAAAAGTGAATACAGTTATTCATTGGAAAGAAATGGTATACTTTGAGAACAGAATATTTCCACTTTTTACTAATATTTTTTACTTTTTGCATTCTAAATAAAGCTAAATGCAGAATGGCAAGGAAACTTTGAATTTTAGAAATGTTATGTCATGTTAGTGTCAAGATTCACATACGGACTGATATTGAGGGTCGAGGAGAAGAGAGTAATTGCAGTATAAACTGATCAGTTTGGCAGTTCTCCAAGGCCCTGCTGCATAGAACTGGTAAGGAAACTGTGACTTTTTTTTTTTTTTTTTTTT
>JAYECN010445161.1:0-21257 GCA_035222435.1 Microcambeva ribeirae | reverse complement strand
GCCAGGGCTCTGTCACCCTCACAGGAAAGAAGTTCTTCCTCACATGGAGATGGAACTTCCTGTGTTTTAATTTATACTGAGAAGTTTACCACTAGTGCCTTACAGATTTCACTCTTTCTCTGTGCTCAACAGGTAGAGATGGACACAGGTTTGCTGTTGTTTCAGGTTTAGCTAATTAGTGCTTTTCTAGATGTCAGAGATCTTGTGCCTTCTGGAAACATTACCACGGATTAACATACACCACATGGAGCTTGCTGTCACAAAGAGATGAATTATCTGCTTCTTTCCATCTGACAGCTGCATACAGCATCTTCTGGCAAAGCAATTACTGCTGAGAAGCAGCTGAGGAGATTTTGCTCTTCGGTACTTTCTGTTGTAAAAGCAGCACACTCAAACTTCCACGGGCGGTCAAAGGGCAAGTGTTAATCTGAGAAAGAAGAGTCAGGAGCTGAGGGTGGAAGGTAATAAAAATCAACTGTGTGATATGAATCGCTGCAGCTAGGGCAGAATAAACATGTTGATGCGCTGTGACTACTCTGGTGGCTGCCTTGACTCATCAGGTCAGAGCAGTGTTGAGGCTAAGTGTTCATTGGTGTGATCTAATGCTCAGAGAGACCAAGTGAAAGATCTGTAGGAGTTCAAGGAGTATGAGGCCAAGCTCTGTGCATGCCTTTCTGGCCTTTCTGGGCAGCTGTGCCACGTGGGGTTATCAAAACCAGGAGTAAGCACAAGTTAGTCCTGTGTGTGCAGCTTCTCTGGATTCCCTTAAAGCAACTCAGGTAAATTTTCCTTTCGAGCCTGTCAGATGTTCTTATTGCTGGCCACTCTGGACATCCCTCTGGCCACTCAGACCTTAATGTTTCGCTTGAAAACTGAACCAGCAGAGGTTTCCTCTCTCCCCTGGCCAGCAGGAAGCTAGGCATTCCCTGCCATACAGCAAAGCTGAGGGTTCGTGTTGATGAGGGCTTGCAGGTGCCCGTGCCACAGCACACGCTGTTGTAGCATCGCAGCAATGGGGACTGTCATCTGGTGATCAGTGGTGGTTCAGTTCCCTGATTCTGCACATGGCCATGGCTACTCATGCAGCATCACTGTTCCTTTCGTCTGGCCACACCTTGAGATGTATCTTTCTCTATAGTTCCCCATGCTATGCAGTCCCACCTGCCTGCTACCAGCACCTTGAGGATGTGGGTGCTGGGTGACACTTCTTACTATCTTCTTCACACTGTCCTATCCACATTTCTGGGTTTGTTTCCATTATGGACCTAGCAAAAATCATGGGCCTTGACACAAGATAAACCAGGGAAATGCAACGGCCTGTGAAACACACACAGGGATATGTACATCCTAGCTATGTTCACTAACTTCCATGAAACCACACATGGGATGCAGTCAAGCCATATAATGAGTGCCATCTGCTGGTAAATGAGAATAGGTTATTGGAAATAACAGTATAGATGGCATATATTTTTTGTACGGTGAGTTGCTTGCTTTGGTGCAGCAATATCGTTTTCATCCCCTCCCGGCTGCTGTTATGTGTGGCTGTAGGGTGGCCATCAGTTAGATACCCGGATGGTATAAGCTTCCAGTCATTCTTCAGTTTAACAGGTATGGTACAGAGAGGCTTACAGTTGGACTTGATGGTCTCAAAGGACTTTTCCAACCATAATGATTCTGTGATTCTATGATTTGTGATCTGGTGCTCCCTGCAGATATGCACTGACAGAAGCAGATAGCTAACCATGAGAGTCGGTGCCTAGGCATGTGGGACCAGCATCTAGCAGTAAAGGACTGACGGTGAGATTGAAGGAGCCACGACGATCTGGCAGGCAGGAGGATTTGGGGAAGGTATGGGGAAAACTGCTGAGCCTTTTTGGGAGGATGCAGTGGTACTTTGGGCCATTGATTTTGTGCCTCTGTTTGGGGTAGAACCCTCATTTCCATATAGAAGTTCCACTCTTCACTTATGTGGTGAGAAATGATATCTTTCTTATGGTATTGACAGAATTGTGATTTTCTGACTGAGTTTTTAAATCTGTGGCTGCAGTGGTAGGTAGGAATCATGCAGTGTTCTACAGAATTGGGTCCTTATAGTCTACGGTGTACAAAATGTGTAGGATTTTGTAACACCACTTGCAAATTTCTTCACAGTGCTCACTGTGTTGTATGTTTTAAGAACCAGCCAAAACAGCAGCAATTTCAGAGTGCATGTGTGGGTGTATATGTGTTTTCTGTTCACTTTATTATGTAAAAAACAAATGACACACAAAATATGTAAAACACAAATGACACACAATGTAAGTAAGCCATTGTATTTATTTTAGTTGAGAAGAGACTCTTAAGGGTATGAAAATAAATGCTGGTCAGACTGAGTATCAATGATTTGTGCAACTACAGAAGCACAATAATAGTAAAAAAAAAAAAATCAATATTGGATAAAAGTATTTATGTGCAGCTCTTTAGCTCTTTCAAACCAAATGCCATTTTCACAAGAATTCTGTAAGATGTTTTTGCCAATGAATATGAGGACTCAACAGCACTTGGGAGAGAACATTTTTGATCACCTATATGATAGTGTATATCCCATTAGAAAGTAAGATTTCTTATTATCTGTTAAACACTGTACTCAGTAAATGAAGACAAAAACCTAATTATATATGCCTTATTGGGTACAAGAGCTGAAGTACAATGTATCATGTTGATTCACAGGAGACTAAACTGCATTGCTGTTATAACATGCACATATAATCCTTTTTATCTGGCAAAAGAGATGTTTTCTTCCTGCCACTTTTCCAGTGACACTGTTGTACTTGGTCTGCCTAAGGAGGCAGGAAACTCCCCAGAGAATAAAAACATGTGCAATGCATATGGAATAGCTTTTCAATTAAGCCAAAATTAGGCATTGCTTTCTTTTCTGCTGTGGATCTGCAAACAACAAGAATCTGATGTTGAAATAGGTTTTTCTTACTTGAATGTTGCAATGAAATATGAATTCTAAGAGTAAAGGACAGGAGGGTTGTTAAATTCAAAGACAGTCGAAGATAGTTGGTCCTGCAACAGATATTGGGTATCAACATGAAAGCTCTGAAGATGTGCAATAAACTATGTGCAATAATTCTGTTGTTTTGAACTGAAGTCTCACTAGAGTGGTTGTTCTGAATTTTTCAAAATGGAACTAGTAGAGAAAGCCCTTCCTGAATCAAGATCTGGAAGGGATCTGTAACTGAGTGCGAAAAAAAAGGGGTTTTAACAGAGTGTTCTAAATGCCAGCTTGGTCATCGGCGGTGTTAACATATTATGGGTGTTGTCTATAAAAAGAGTGTGGGTAGAAATATATTTCTTTTTTTTTTTTTCTTTTTTCTTTTTGCAAGTTATAAAGTCGGTTAAAACTTTGGAAGGGAAAATCATTAAAGAGTTAAATCAACTTTCTAAGCAGAAAGGTTAAGGAAGGAAAAAAATTCAATTTCCTTATTTCCACAGTAAAAGCAGCTCAATGCATGCGAGCTGGCAGGTGTGACATTTGCATTCTCACTGATACAATGGGATAATCATGTCTAAAATCTGTAACACTGCCTACTACTAAATTAAACCGTAAGAAGAAGAGTGAGTGAGGTCTTTAGAGATGCTTTGAGAATTCATTTTGGCACAGTAAAAAACAGATAGACTGTGGATCTAGCCAGGGAAATGGTTGACCAAGAAGAGAGATGAATGTCAAAGGGCACCGTTTTGCTGCAGTGTTGGATTTGCTTCTGGATTTGCTTGTTTCATGGATAAGAGGTCCTAAGGACCCTGAAGGTCCCCAGGAGAGAGCTTGGAAAGGCAATTCAAGTGTATGTCTGTACACTGCTTTAATTTGACTTGAGATTTGCGATAATGAATTCAACCAGTTATTTCCTAGATTGAACTTCCACAAATCTCTGCTTTTGGCCAAGCTACAGATATGGGTGCATCTTTTGCCTGAGTCTGCATGGCTGTTCATATGTTTGTGTGCTTTGGCGGGTGTGCAGTGTGATCTCAGGTGAATCTGGCAAGAACGAAGTATACTCTTGGTCCAGGAGCAACAGATGTAAATACATCCACGTGAGCAAATGAGGGCCTGGAGGCACCTGCTTTGGGGAGAGGTTTGGGAATTTCACTATCTGGTCTGCAAAGATAAGATAAGAAACTGGAACCAGGTGCCAGTTACTGGAAAGAGTTCTCCTCTGGCAAATGTAAGGACCACCTAGCAATGAGATGATAGCAAAACAGCTTCTGGCTCTGACAGGGCAAAGCCCTTCCATGGTGGCAGGATCCAGACGGACAGCCAGAGGGTGAGGTGACTTTAGACATGGGGAACAGGACTCAGTCCTCTGCCCTTGCACAGCACAAGTTTCCAGAATTCAAGTCCTTTTCAGTCTATCTTTACCTTTGTGTCAAACACACCCTATGAATTTGGCATTGACTTCTCTTAGAACATACATGTGTACGACCTTAATCATTCAACTGCTCTAGCTACACCACTAAGGAATTTGGCCTCACTGCAAGCAGTCCATCTATCAATAAGGGCAGGCAATGTCTCATTGAATAGTACACCAGGTACTCAAATGCATGACTTTCTTGCTGCATTTAAATCAAAATCATTCTAGTGTTGGAAAGTAAGCTTTAAATGGCTGAACCACCAAATTCAGTGACACTGCCAGCACAACAGAGAGCTACAGAGTTGATCTGGCCATGCTAGTCAGTACAGATTTCTACTGAATAGGAAGAGGTGAGCTATGTACTGTCAGACCAAGCAGAAAATATAGCTCTGACCCACAACTGAAGTTAGTAATTTTACCACTGACATGAGTGGGGTCCGGACTTTGCTCCAGTATTGCCCACAGAGGGACCAGGGTGACGAGCATGCAAATTATTCCCCAATACAGTCCTTGGCTTAGCTAAGGAGGCCATGTCAAGAACTGTTAATAAAATATTCTTTATACAAGATTTAAATCTTTGGGTGTATGTTTGCATTCATAGGACCACAACTATTTGAGGCAGGACATGCTGTTAGTGCCCAGCATCCATCCTTGCTCTGTGAGTTCTGGGATTTTGGAGTTATCATGGATTAAGAGAACAGCTTGCCAGTTGCTGGTATAATAGCCTCTCTTGACCCTATTTATTTATACTTTAAAAACTAAGAATGTAAACTTCTTCTACAAATATTTACTGTATATTTTTATAAGATGTGTTTTCAAAAAAAAAATTAAGCTCCAAGTGCATTTCTTGATTATACCAATAACTATTAATATTCATATAACACACCCACATGCAGTAAGCCCAAATGCTTTGTGAGGCAGATCCAATTCTTTGAGATTCACTTCTGGGCCAGCAGTTCAAAGACAGATGCTTCTAACTGAAAGAGAATAAGGACAGAGCAACTCTAGCTACACAGGATCTGTTAAACCTCTATTAAATGACTGTATAATCTGTTTTTTAGAGATTATACATAAACAGAGATGCCTTGTTTGTAAACTGTTCTTTTCATTTTAGAGAAACGTGTATGTAGGAAGGGTTGCAAGAGGTTTCAGCTATTGCTTTTCTGGTCTTGTGTACTTGACGTGACACCCCATTTCCTGTTCTTCTATGCTTAGAGTTTTCAATAATAGCATGTAAAATCTGAAGTTGTTGAGAATAAGAAAGAGCAAAGGTTATATATATTAGATTGTGAGGTTCTATAACACATTTTCTGTTCTTGGAATTCATGCTGATTGAAAACTCACAGACTGAATCCAACATAACACTGATCTAGGTGTGCAAATTTCAACCAAATTTTTAGAAGACATTTCAAACTTTAGACTTCTGGAGTAGGGTTCATATCACCTAAGGTAGGTGACACCCTAGATGTCTAACATGCATTTACATGGAACAAATAATCTGCTCTATTTTAGGAGGAGGGAAACTGACTATGTAAACTATGTGCACTGTTTAAAGACAGCCTGACCTACCCATTTAACTGTTAGGTGAGATGGATCCTACCCTTCCTCTGTAGACAACTGATGACCTCATCTTCAGAAGGGTCAAGTACCTCCCGGATCACCTGGGGCTATTACCTTCAGTGACTGTTGATCTTCCCTTCCCCATACTCCCATTTGGCCTCTACCCAGTGCTCAAATATACAGCAGCGTCTATTAACACCATAGCTATATATTCCTATTGGACAGATCTTTAGCTGCACCTGCATATTTTGGGAGTGTCCTAAGGCTCCTGGGGCAAAGGCTTATTTCTATGAAGCTGTCAGCACGGCAGGAGGTTCTAAAGACAAGACACACTGCTCCCTCAGTGGGGTGGCCTTCAGGCTGCTTCTCCAAAAGAATGAAGCACTGCGGTCTGTTGTACGTTATGAGGGAGAAGGAAGGGGTAGCATGCCACTTTTGTTGCAGTTCTTGCTGGGAGCACGAGCAGTGGCAATGGGGCACTCAGAGCCTATCCAGGCTTATCGGCTCTAGTTCCACATAAGTTTGACTGGATCTGGGTTATCTCCTGCAGGCTGGTAAGCACTGTCGGCACCGCATGCTCCACTGATCTGGCTGCCAGGAGCTATTATTTATTATCTGACTGCACACGGCCACCTGGGACCAGTGCTGGGCTTCAGCAGATATGTTTCTCCAGGAGGCAGGGCTCTGGGGACGGTTGTGGAGACATGCTCACAGGCCTGAGTGAAACACCACCCAGTTTTACTGCTAGGATCGTTTCCAGCTCAACATCAGCCATACTGGACGTTCGTTGTCCCCTGTGAAGCCTTTGGTGTCCTAGTTTAGCGGCATCAGTACAGATCTAGAACAAGTAATCATGCCGAATTTGTGTGTTTTTGTTGTTGTGGTTGTTTTTTTTAGGGTTGGGCTCCCAGTAGGTGTGGACATTCCCAGGCCCAGCTGCGCTGCTTCGCACAGGCCTTGTGCCAGCAGTATAGCCGCTCAGGTGCAATGCCATGAGCCACTGAGCCCTGCCGCCTTCCATGGGATCTGTAGCTTCTGCCCAGCACATCTGTCACTCATAGCATCAACAGCGTCAGTGAGTCACCTAGAGTGAAACCCTAGGGGAAACTATATGGGAAATGTGGTTGTCTAAGTCTATCCCACATATCCCACAAAACTTCAGATAACCGACGTGCAGAAAACAGTGAATGAATTGTGGAGTATGGTCTACATGCCCTACAGCTGGTCATTCGAGAAGGCACACAGCACCTAGGCGGACTTGTACAACCTGTGTTAAGGGCCATGCTGTCTTTACTGCTGCTGCCCCCTGCTCCCAGCTAAAAGCCTGACAGCTCCAATGACACATCTCACCTGGGGAGATGTGGGGAGATGTGGGAGGCAGCCCACACACGGAGAACCCCCGCTAGGCATCAGCATTGCACCGAAGGAGGCTCTTCACGGATGACAACGTCCTGCTGTGCTGTGTTTTGGAAAGACCTCTTTTACATATCTTTCACGGAAGACTGAAAAACTGCTTCCAGACATATGGCCTATATTTTTTTCTATCCAATACACCCCTTCTCTCCTTCCCCTCCCTCTAGACCTCACCCTGGTCTTCCCATTTGTGAGGGATCAAAAATAGAAAACTAATATGATTCGTTTTATTTTGCAACAATAATTTTACAAACTTTGTTAGCTGGTTTGTTGGATTTTTTGAGGGATGGGTAATGTGGGAAAGAGAGGATTGTTTTTGTTTTGGGATAAATTTTTTGACTCTGTTACAGTACCTGCCTCTTCCTTATAATTCTTGGCAAAAAAAACCAAACAAACAAAAAAAAAAACCCACAACCTTGAACAAGCTGTGGAGAAGAACACAGGAAGAATGAGTGTGTGCAAAATAGTTTTATTGAAAGGATTGTTGAATTTTTTCAAAAGAAGCAAAATAAGTTAGTATGTTAGGAAGATCTGTTTATGGTGGTTTAACTTCTGATTCCCAAATAGTGAAGTCTGGACACTGGAGAACTCAATTAGATCTTTGTTTTGATGACTACACTCTTTTTGGATGATATCTAAACCAGGAATCCTGACCTTATCATGATCATTTTCAATATGGTTGCTTTTCCCAGCGTATGCCCAAATGTTTATGATGTACATGAACATTTTCAGAAAACAAATGGGAAACAGTAATGGAAAATAATAGAAAATGCAATAGAAAAATGGAGAGTCAGCTTGGGCTTCCTCTGACAGTTCATTCTGAAAACCTGACACATTAACTTCTGTGTCAATAGAGGTTCTCATACAGTGAATAAATCACCTTTAAATGACCTTGAATGTAAATGAGAGAAGAGTTAGGGAAACAGCTCCAAAAGCCTTAAAGGATCTTCCAGACAATCAGCTGAACAAAACAATCACGTGTTTCAAAAACACTGACCAGTTCAATGGGGTATAAGACAGGCTTAAAGAAATGTTATCCAAAAAGAAATGTCATCCAAAAAGAAATACACATTCAAAACTCAGGCAAATAAAACAAAAATTTTAGAAATTTAATGAGCATGGAAAGGAAAGGAAATATAAGGAAAAATGCTGTAAAAGAAGAGATAAACTCCAAGAAAATTTGATAAATGACATAAAAATGAAGCACACAACTGACAAACCTGAGGACGTCTGTCAAGCAGAACCCTTAAACTACCCCAGATTACAATCAGATAAAATTCACCCTTTTATTGGAATCCTTTAGGTGCTGATAATTCATGTAAAAAAAAATCTGCATCTGAACTCTCCTTTAGATAGAATTAATAATCTAGAATACAGTTTCTATGTTTTAATAAAAACCTGCATTTCCAAGATCTGGTTCAGGACAAGAGGGATAACTGTAATTAGCCCCCACAGAAGCCCTTTTGTCCTTTCCAAGTGCCTGAAAGTTTTTTTTCTGGAAGGGCAGCCCGCCAGCTAATGAGCTACATAAGCAATTTCAGATTTTCCCAGGTAGTGTTTCACCACAGATTTTTCTGTCAGAGCTCATGATTTCAGTGAAACACTTTGGTGAGTTGTTTTTCAACTAATATTATCTGTTTAAAAGAACGTGAACTGGAAGAGCTGAGTAAGTAGTTCAACAACTGATCTTAATCCTGGCTCCCTTGCTCTGACTGGTTCAAAGGTGCATGGAGGTCCTAAGTTAAATAACCGGGCCATGGTGGAAGAAGAGAGCACAAGACAAGTGGGAATCCCCGACTGGATTCCAGCAGTAGCAGCTGCTGGTAAGAGAAGGCTGATGCTTTGTATTCACTTGTTTCCTGGGCATAATCAGGGAGCAACCAGGCTGTATCACCTGGATATGCTTTCCTGTCCATGATAGGAAGAGTCACACTGTATGAGATTTTAGAAGAAGGTGACGAAAATGCTTATGGGAAAACAATTTATTTTTGAGCCTAAGTGCCCCCAAAAGAAAACAAGTTGGAAAAAGAGAAGGTTTAGCTTCGTTTCTCAGCAGGCAGTGAAAAAAGTTGAGATTACTGCAGATGAATTTCTGGCAGTAATAAAGGAGTTTATCTTCCCCTGACCTTTGATTCATCACAGATATAGTCAAAGCTTTGGGGTTTTCTCTGTGACACCGTGTACCAGGAGAGTCTAGCACACCTAGGCAAGAGCCCAGGACCATGTTTGTTCCTGGGTTCTGTCTGGAAACTAGAGCAGACGTTTGTATTTGGGGATTCAAACTGAGCCTTCCCCTCTGCCCTGCAGTTTGTGAAGCTGAGGTGTTTGAAATGCCAGAAATGTGGGAGATGGGGATCCGATTAGGATGGAGCAGACTCCTTCAATAGGGAGGGCCAAGTTTTGGCAGGGTGACAATCCCAGGTGAGGAAAGCTATGTAAAAACACATATCTTGATCAGACGCAGTTTGCTGGGGGAGCCAGACAGTGATGGAGTGAGATGTCAGACTGTACTTTGGCCTGCTGTGAGAACTATCAGTCTTCACATTTTGGTGCGAGGCCAGAAATGTGTAAAGGAGATGTAAACTGCAATTGTTATAATAACTGAATGTTGATAGAAAAAAAAATCACTTCCTACAAATAACTTTTAGCAATGGCTTAGACTCACACATTGCTGTTATCCTGCTCATTTCTTCTCGGTTGGATCCTCGCATATTTTTCAAGAGTTACTAGACTTTTTCTGTGGCTCACAATACACTGTCACATTTGCAGTGAATAGTACTATTCCCATTTTTCCTACCACACATTCAAACCTGATTGATCTTCCTACATGCACTCATGTGACTGCAAGAAACAGTTTAAACAGTCAGTAGTGCCTCACAAGCAAGTCAGTTAACCTCTTGCCAGCATAAGATTTCAGTGGCTTAAACATGGGCATCTTATGCTATCTGAGACACTATAAGACACATGTAAGAAATATGTAGAGGGGCAGTAGATAGAATACAGAACCCACGGGAGACCTGCAACATTCTGGAGTGGGACAAGGAGGCCATGAGGTACAAGAATGCATAAAATGGCAAAGGTTAGACAATCACAGCTCTCCATTGACTAGTTTATGTCCATGTTGCTTCTATGTCTTGACCTACCCAGCCTCTTACAATTGGGCATGCATACACTATAGTCCATCGTCTAGGTAGAATTTGGGTCCAATCCAGTATGTCTACTCATGTTTTTATGTCAGAACTTAGAAGTGTTTTCTCTTGTCTCACTTTGATGTTTCAAGGTTCACGGGTCTGAGACTGATCTAGACACCTAAACATTCTGTAGTCGGTGAATGGCAGTGGGTGCCATTAGGTCTAGGTCTAGATATCTTAAGGCAAGAATTGCACTCTGGATGGAGCTCTTTCTCCTCAGAAGACTTGAGGTGACTGACATGGACTTAGATGATTATCTTTAGGTACCTAAGTGTGTTGAGGTGAGATGACTCCCTCCAGCCCCATTCCCTTGCCTAGAAAGAGGCATAGGAGACTCAAAGCAGAGGTTTTCAAGTTCTAACACCTTCCACTCAGATCATGAGGGAGTGCTTGGAATCCAATGAAAAAAATGAAGAATATGTTTCATTCAAAGCCTTTGCTTCCCACACCATTCACTTGACTTTTGGTTTTGACTTTTCTCATCAGGATTTCAACAATCTACAACATACCAACTGGAATGATTCCCTCCAGGTGAAAGACAAATGGGAGGGAGAGGAGAGATTAGCTCTTTCTTTTGTCAGCAGGCTAATTTTAAACAAAATCACTGCATTGGACTGTTACTGCAGCAAACCTCTGTAAACTGTTTTGTGCGCAAAGAGGGAGGCACAGTTGCTGCACAATATTGAGACCAGACAACCTTTAATAAGATATGGCACTAAGCAGGAAGTAAGTTGATGATGGTACACTGTTTCCCCTGCTATCTCTTCTATCAGTACAAAGCACTCTGCAAGCTGGGCTGGATTAAGAGTCTAACAAAACTATGCAGGTCTCCATATAGTTAGCATCACTATGTACAATAACCATGTAGTTAATGGCATATATTTAAGACCTGATGGCCCCTCCTTACCCATATAAGTCCCTGGGTGCTGCTCAGGACTCCACAACTTTTGAACTCTCTGAAGATTTCATCACTGTGCAAACTCATGGTGTTCAGCTGTCCTGCCCAGGGCACTTTCCTGGCATAAATATCTATTTTGCAGTGATGTTGTGTCTCCAGAGCCCTTTGACAAGATAGTCAGTGACTTGCCCCTTTCAGCCTTCAACCTAGAGCACTTCATGAATTAATATTTTCCTACAATCTCTTGTAATTCTTCTTTGGGGGATCATATCCTCATACAACCCCACTGAAAATGTTTAGCATCAAACTGTGCCCTTGACTTAACCCAACCTTCTGTTGGCATCGACTCTTGGATTTTAATGAAAAGCAACACATAAATGTTCCCTGGAACAGAAAGCCATCTTCAGCTTTTGGCCATTAAGTTGTGCACCACTGAAGAAGGAATAAAGCTCTTCATCTTGTTCTGTAGACAGGCCTTTTGCATTGCTACACAGCAGGAAAAAGCTATGATCATCACTATCCTGCTGTTGCTTTGGCTTAGACTTCTACTATCCCACAAGGAGCAGGAACATGCGGCAATTCAGCATGCCTACTGAACAGCCTAATGTGTATGGAGTAGCTGTTTTTAACAGTGTGCTCAATGGATGGTGAGCTAGAAATGGCAAAAGGGATGCATGCAGTCTTAGGTCAACCTCCATCACCTCCAGGGTGCCCATGCTACTGCCCTTCTCTAAGAAGAGACTATATAGGTCAAACTGATCTTTACCTGAGCAGGGCCAAATAGGCAGCCTTCTAGAAGGAGTAAAGAACCTCTCTGCTCAGATGCAAGAGTGTAATTTGGCATCAGAGAGAAACACACCTCTTAAGATAATGTTTGAGAAATTCAGGTTCTCAAAATGGAATCCCTCTTGAACCAGATGATCAAATACAAACTGTTTAGTTATTTTTGATAGAGTATAAATTGTACCAACTCCTTTGCTGGTGCAAAAGGCTATAGCTCAGTTGAAAATTCTAGAGGTACTTGGATTCGAATCAATGAAGATCCAGCTATCAAATCCAGCCTTTGAAAGAGACAATAGCTTATTCAGCACAGATCATCACATTATTCTACAGACATTCTAAAATAAAACTCAGTAGTGTTTGTTAAAATAGAAAAAGTCAAAAGCTGGTTTCTAGTTACGATAACAAAAACTTGATTTTTTTCTGCATACAAATAATAAAAAAGAAATGTCTGTCTTCCTAGTTCAACAGTGTTTCTTAGAGCTGATATAAGCAAAAATAATTAGCTTGTGAAACAGCTCAAATAGCTCACAGAGCAAGACAAAAATCTGGTATGTGGGGCCATATGAGACACTTTTTTTTGGAGGAACAAAGAGAGAGAAGAGAAAATGAGCTACCCATAGATTTAAAAAAAATGAAACTATTTTTTAAATTTTTTTGGGTGCTTAATAATGATTGACAAAACTTCACATTTCTAGATAGCATTGACAATATTGTATTTACCTAAAAATTCACATACGATGTATAATTTTTGTTCAGAAAAAAAAGATTCAATGATAGCTGGCCTTCTTGTATTTGTCTTCTTTACTGCATGTGATAGGTCGTGCCATTTGGTTTTTTTGACTGAGCGGTGGGAACAGAAGAACAGTGTCTGACTAGCATGCTCAATCCATCTGGGTCACATCAGCTTTCTTTCCTCATATAAGTATACAGGAGAGAGGTGACAGAAAAGCCTGATGAATTGCTCCCACAAATTAGTTGGCCACTTACATAAACTTCAGGTTTATTTCATAAAATACAGTCCCAGTACTCTTCTGACCTGGCCCTAATTCATGATTTTCAACTCAACCCACTCCAAAGCCTATTTAACATCTATGATGCTTAATTGAGCATGAGAGCACAATATCCCCGAGGACTTCATCACACAAACTGCATTCTAACAACTTCTAATGAATACTTTCTGACTTAGTTCAGTTACTTTAATGTTACGTTTTGCAGTCATTTAACTAATCCCATTGCTTATTCAGGAGCTTTTCAGCAATGAGATCATTGAAGAGAAAAGCACATGAAATCTTTGTGCTATTTGTTCCTGGCCAAATATTGGTTCCTCTCACAGAAAGAGTACAGAAGGATCATCCAGTCCATTCGCTCACCAACTATGAGATAATAACTATGTAATTCCTAACTGGAATGAGCAAAACGGCAGGAATATGGTTGTGCTATATGTATAACCGAGCAAGGCAAGAATGTTCATTTCTGTAGATGTCACAAAAAAAAAAAAAAAAAAAAAAAAAAAAAAAACAGCCTATGTCTGTACGAGTTTGTGCCCTATCTAGAAGAGTTTCAGCCAGAAGGGACTGAAGCATGGCAGAGAAGCAGTTACCCTTCTGGGTGTTGATCTGAATGGAAGTCCTCTACAAAGTGCCATTGTCAATACAGAGATACGGAAGGGTAAATAGATATCTGATTAAGGAGACAAAAGTGTAAAGCTTTGAAACTGTGTTCAGTGCTAAGCTGATTCTACAAGGATTTCAGGAGCTCTGCCTGTAATTAATATAGCGTTAACTTGTCTATTTGGTCCTTTGGTCTGATCTAAACAATTTCTTCCATCATTTCTTCAACTATGGGTAATGTGTCCATTATGTGTAATAGCTGAGAAAACTCCTCATTTATCCAAAACTCTATTTATCCAATTAAACTTGCATCTGATCCCTTTTATTTTAATGTATTTTATCATATGGTTGTGACATGAGCTCCCCTTTTCTCAAATGTTTCTCACGAAACATTGGAAAGCTCTGCTAGAACTAAATTCCTCTTTCCTTAAAATGGTGTCATCTTACGGGAGCAGGTCAGATGCTTCAGGTTTGGATATAAAATATATTTTACTCCATAAATACAATACTGTAATATTCAGCATGCAAACCTCAGGGAATGGGGCCATCATCTTGTCCTTGTGGTTACTGCAGTAACCAAGATTTGTCATCCCAGCGGAATATATTTGTGGGAAGTAATGCATGGATCATAATTTAAAACAAATCTTCAGGATATGTCACAAAACATGCTCTCTCCTTGCAGATATCATCAGCAGCCTGCTCTCACACACAAAACAGAAAGGCTCATTAACTTTTTCCATTATAATGGGCAGAACAACAGTTCCCAGTGGAACCAGCACCAACATTTTCTCAAGTTCTTTCTCTTCCCTGGCAGACTGACTGTTGGTTCCTTCCTTGTCCTTCCTATCATGCACAACGACTGGGACCGATGTATCAGAACCCATCTGTGTCTGCTCCACAGGCAGGCTTTCTGTACTGAGCTATAGGATTTGGCTTTCTTTAAGAAGCACAGCCCAGCTAACCCCTGGTCTCATGAGACCAAGAGAGCTGATACTCCACATCACAGGATTCTTCAGGAATGGAGACATTGTCTAAATTAAAGAGGTCTGGTCTGAGGTGTTTCCAGAAAGGAAGAATGAAAACTGGCTTATGCAAATGCTTCACAAGACTTAATAAAGCTGGCCTGTTTTTCAGCCTTTTGCTTGCTAACCAGTATTAAGCCCTCAACAGCACAAGATCAGAGTGCAGCAATAACCTCCTTAGGGAGATGTGGATGTTGAACATGTCTGCTGACTTATCAGCTCTTCCCTTTTCAGAGGAAGACAACAGCTTCCCCACGACACTTGCCCCCTTACTGCTTCTACCATTGTTTAATACTTGTCTCCCCACAGTCAGCAGAGTAACAGCAAGGGAGCCGCCTTTCTTCTCCCAACCTTTCTACTACCTTTTATCTCATTATCATGTATAAATATTTCTAATCTGGCCACATAAGGGCTAATACAAGATTTTGAAGCCAGATGAAGCTAAGATGACCTGTGTATGACAGGTTCTGAGGAACCTCTTCCTGAGGAGGCTATTATCAGGTCTGCACTATAGTAATGAGTCAGGACTTTAGCTGACCAGTGGAGAATCTTCTGAAATCATTTTTTAAGATTTATCCCTGTTCTTTCCAAATACAGACTGTGGAGGCCCTCTATCTCATATCATCATTTTATCATATCATATCATCAGTTCCCATCAGTGTTTTAACTCAACCAGGTAAAATGTTTCTGACATCCTGGTATATGTGTTAACCAAGGGCCCTTCCCTTATTCACATGGATCCAACTTCTCCACAATAGGGAGAAAATAAAGAGGAAACATAAGTACATGTAAACCCTAAAAGAAGGCTGAAGATCTTTCGGTTGATCTCTAAATAATATTTTATATTTTGTTCCCATAGAAATGCATGCCCTTAACATCTGGTGTGCTGGAAACAATACAAATGAAATAACTGGCATTTTGTCGTGTATTTTGTCCCCCAATGGGAAAGGTCTATTTAGTCAACAGGTGCAGGCCTTGATAGCATGCAGGTTATATACCACGTATATATGGATGTGTATACCATATCATATATATACCTGTTAAGCTGCACCGTAATCTACTCAGTCCTTTTACCCTCCACTCAAACTATTCCATAAGCTCACTCCTCTAGTGTGAAGAAAAGCTTCAGATTTACAGATTTGTTCATGACCATTTCTTCATATGTTAATGTTGTACTTACATTTAAGCAGACCCTTCCCATTCCTGGATCCTCTGCCACGTGCAGATGCGGCAGAGCAGGATGGGAGCAGGATGTGGCCTTTCGTTTACGTGGGTGAGATGCACCATTGCTACTGGCACCACTGCGGAGGGGGTGCCTGGGCAGCCTGCACAAGCCAGCTCAGGCGTTTGTATCCATATATAAGGGGACTGAAAGGTCCCTGATTAGAACTAAGGTGAACACAGAAAAATGGGAAGTAGAAGTGGGATTTTGCCTAAATAGAAACAGACAGCCCAGGTCAGTATGTAGGAGGTTACTGCTTCAGGGACACTTTCTCTCTTCAGTTGCATTGACACTACAAGCTCAAATCTCACACCATAGCTGCTCTTTCTCTTTTTTTTTTTTTTACTTTACAAACATCAGATAGTTGTGCACTGATTGGAGATTTCCTAAATCTATCTTGGACAGGTAACCTAATCCCTCTATTTTTTTCCCCAAGGCTGTCCTTGGACAAAATCTTTCCTTACTGCTACCCAGCCAAAACAGTCAATATTGGGACCCCTTGTTTTGGGGAACATAGACCTCAAGTTCATTCCCTCACAGTTGTCAGCACAGAACAGTGGAGCCAGTCAAGCTCCCAAACTCTGAGTGAACCTACCCCCTTTGGGGAGATGTTCTGGTCCAGATATTCTGCTAGCCCACAGAAGCCTTTTGCCAGTGCTGATGTGGAAACTTTTCTGCTTGTATACTTTCCATAAATGTGCTACAGTGCTAAATCCAATTTCTGAACACACATCTGTCAACATACTGTGCAAATCTACCTCAGGATAGTCATCTTGGTCGAAAGACATTTCACTGTTTTGGTTCAAATGCAAATGATCTCATAGGGGGTTGTAAACAAAGATAGCCATTTATTAAAGACAGAAGAATGGGAATCAGTTTAAAGCCTAAAATACAGGGAAACTTTTATATTTATGTGCATCCTCATCCGTGTATTCATATGCATCCATTCAATATAGACTTAAAATAGTTGTTTCCAAATGGACCAGGGTCCATGGTTAAGGCACTGCTCAGAATGTTGATGTAATCCCATCTCTGTTCAATATATCGAAGGTCAAAAAATAGAAAACTCTACATTTTTTTTTCAGAGACTATGAAGATGTTCAACTGCTCTTAAGCAGATAAACAAGAAATGCCAGTACATATAGCTCAGCCTCTGATCCTTCATATCTGTCCTGGAAAACATTACAGGATGAACGCTACTATCGGTGATACTAACAGACTGGTTAGTATGACTTACTTACAAAAATGACTTACTGCACTGGCGCTTCTTGGAAAGAGAGCTGCATAGGTTTCATATCGGGTTAGCCTGAAATCTACTTCAAATAACAACTAAGGCTGTGTGGCCAACCAGTAATCCCCTACAGTGAAAGAAGACTTAGAGGCAGTGGGCAGGGGTAATGTGCTCATGAAGCTCAGGGAAGAACTAGCGTGTGACTGACAACGGCTATTGCACAGAAAGCTGAATCTCAACACAAAGAGTACTAGAGAGTGGACATTGATTTAAATAAACAGCTATACCACTTGGGTGGATCAGATAAGTAAGTTTGATATTAAATGTTACACTCTCATTTATGAAACATCTAAAATAAACCAAGCAGAGAGTATCGAAACTAGTTGTGTGAGAAAATTTTGGCTTTAAAGAAATCAGCTATCCTACTTTGCAAAAGAAGTATAAAATCTGCCTGAGTAAAAACAGCAGAAGTCACTCACTTTTACAGGCTCAAGTTTTGTTTATCAACACTTTTATTCATGAGCAGGCAATAACCTGAAAATTTTGCAAAATCAAATACAGGTGCAATATTCAATTAGATCTATTTGGCTACCATTCTTCAAAGCACTAATTTTAACAGGAATATAAGGTTTCTATATTTTCTTCTTGTTTCTACATTTTTAAATGCCCTTGCTGTGGATATGTCTATTATGTTTTTCCTTGCCTCCCCAGGATAAAAAATAGCAGAGGTCTTGCCACTTCTCACTTGTAATGCAGTCATTACTTCTGGCTTTAGGCTGACACAGAAAGGCCCTTCCTCTCTCACTGACTCCCAGTTCCACCCCCGTGGGTGTCATAAGCTCCTCTGTAGGAGCAGAGTGTGGGGGGGTTCCTGCCCCCACAGTCAGCCTGCTGCAGGGCTGTGATGCTGCAGCTCTTGAAAGGATTGACCTATCAATGCAAGCTCACCCTGGCATTTTCAGTGGCTGGGCAGTTGTCTCTTATCTTCAAAGCAAACCTATTATACGGAGGTCAATGCTCATCTCAAAAGGAAATATGTAGAGATGCTGCATGCAGCTATTTGTGGTTATACAAGACTTCCTCCACAGGAATGAAACACTGCATGATTGCAACCTCATATCAAGAGCATGCAAATATGCCTTAAGTTTATTACTGTTTGTGGCTCCGGAGAAGTGCACAAATTCTAGGCTGAGGGTCTTGCTCAGAGATTAGGTGTGCTGGTAAAAGTGCCTGAGAAAGGCCATAACCCCGGTTTGCACATCTGCCTCTGACTTGAATGATCACAATAATTCATTTTTAATGCTAGCTTTTGGACTTGTGTCTCCTCTGTAACAGTGACATATTGAACACATGTGGATCCACAAGACAGATTTCCCACATTCCTAGCATGGTGTTATCCAAAAACAAATGTATAGCAAGTACAGGAAAATAATCATGGGCCAACAAGGTACACTTTCCCACCACAGCTATTTTACACATTAAATGCAAATGTTCTCTCTTTGCCGTATGTCTTATTGGCCATCCTGAAGTCCTAAATAATCTCAAATTCTTCCCAGACCAGTATGAACAAAAGATCACCTTTCTTTACACTGGTCACTAGGATTTTGTACAGAGCCTTGTCTTGGCTTTGTTTTTTAAAATGGGACGTGCTATAACTTCTGCTTATTTTTTAGCCTGTGTTACCTGAGGTTTCACAAGATTCTGCTACTGTCATCTTATCACACAGCTTGAAGTCACAAGTTACATAAACAAAAGCTCTTAGGGAGCAGCGATGAAAGGAAAGGGTATTCCAGCACCTTCAGGGCTAAGTGTGAACTAGCTTATGAGACAGAGAAGTCTTCTCCTGGCTCAGGGTGTCCTCAGCATACCTAGTTATCCTCAGATGAAGCTGGCTGTTCTACGGGGTATTTTCACACAGGATGGCACTCCAGTCATTCATCAAAGTTCAACCCAAAAATAACAGTTTTCCTTACTTCTTTTCATCAAAGAAAAAAAAAATCCTGAGTTTTCATACATATTTGAGGTGCCATCTCCTTTAATGCACCAATCCTGTAACCTCTAATGCAGTCACAAAGCAACAGAAGCTGTAAAACCCTATCCGTAGAAATGGAGATTTCCAGCTTGTATTCCTTTGGGCATGATCCAACACCACCAGGCAATCTTGCTTTGACCTGAGTGGACCAAGCATTCGTCCATTCTGCAGACAGAGGCCAAGACAGCCTCTGATGCTTACACAGACATTCCACATCCTTTGCCAAGGTGGCTCTTCCTGTGCAACAGGTGCCAAGGGATAGTGGCCTGCCACATCAGTCCTCCTTCTGTGGGTACCCTGGAGAGCTCTCTGCCCTTTCTTACCTCCACTCCTTGTTCGGAGGAGCCTCTGTGAGGAGGAAATGAGTTGAGTAAATTATGTGCTTAATCCCATTGGCATCAAGAAGGGAAAAGTGCTGCAGTAGTCCCAGAATGTGCCATGCAGATTTCCCCTGATCTTTGAAGGATAAAAAAGCATGGTTCCATTTCCTATTTCTAATTATTCAAATGTCCATAATGTAAATGGTCTGTGAACTCTTGTATTGATGGGTGGAATATTTCACATATTGGAGTCTGGAGTGTACCACAGGCCTCCACCGATAACTTTCCAAGTCTAATAGCCCTTTGGCAAGCTAATAAATGTCATGTTCTTATTATATCCTGTGGCCATGTCAAGAGGGAAGAAGGCAAAGGTTGCTAGAAAAACATAGTAGTGCCAACATTCTTGGCAAGAATTTTGTAAATCACACTTACTGGTAATCACTTATCTCTTACAAAACTGACACCTAATTCTGCAGAAACCTACAAGTGGAGTCTGATTTTTTTTTTTTTAATTCCATAAAGCAATAAAACAATGTAAAACCAGCATTGATTCTGAACCGCCACGTGACAATCTCAGAGGCCATCATACTTTCAGTTTTCTTTTCAGACATTTCTTTTAAGGAAGCAGGGAGACTTAGACCAAAATCTAGAATATGAATTCAGGATAATGTCAGACTTAAGCCTATACATATAAACTTCCTGAGCTGGCTAGACCTAAAAGGTAGCCTGCGGTCCAGAGAGTTAGAGAGCAAGAAGAAATGTCCTAGATAGCTGAGATACATTCCTAGCCCTGCATTTGATGCCTGTGACCACAATCATCTCTTGCAAAGTCAGTCTACATAACGTTCTGCTCGGTAAGGCTGGGACCTCCTTCCTCATGGTCTTTGTGTACTTACAGCATGAATTCCCCAGGCTGAGCCTGCTCCTTCCTGTGGATTTATGCAACGTCCAACAAAACAGTCCCATGGTTAGTAGCCTAGGGACTCAACAACTTAAAATTCACAATTATTATTTGTACCATCCTAGAGATACATACACATAATAATGTTCTGAACTCAGAACTAGTTTTATTGTTTTCTGTAGACTTTTTCAAAACAGCTCTCTTTCGCTGAGTCTCCCCAAGATACCCAATCTTTGGCTGCTGATCTTGGGCATCCTGTCTCAGAATTCTGGCCCTAAGGAAATGGCCAGAATCCATTTGGGATTTCTACTTACAAAAACAAAACCCAAAGAAAAACATCCTGATGTTGGTCCATCATGGTTTTGATGGAATTTGCAGAGTATGGAGTATAGGGAGGCGGATAGGAGAAGCAACAGGTTACTAGCCTTCCCAAAACAAATGTAAGTCACTTCATGGAGGACAGCAAACCCAGTCCAAAGACTTCAATAATCAAATCATGTATTTTTGACCTCCAGTGAAAGTCTGCTAGCAATGGAATCCAACTGGCCTTGCCCCAGTGCAGTCAGCCCAGCACTGTAATTCTTTGAGCAGAGGTTAATTAGGAATCATAGAATCATAGAATCATAGAATGCTTAGGGTTGGAAGGGACCTCTAGAGATCATCTAGTCCAACCCCCC
>JAYECN010445152.1:0-21259 GCA_035222435.1 Microcambeva ribeirae | reverse complement strand
TTCTTGCACACAGGGATGCACTGTTGCTGGGCATGGAGGAGGTGCTGCTTGAACACCAACCAACTCTCATGGGCCCCTCGACCTTCTAGAGGTCATGTATACATGTATGTATATAAATGTATATGTGTATGCACATTATATGTACATACAAGCTATATATGTATGTCATATGTAAATGTGTCGATATTCACATAGATGTACAAATATATGTCCATATATGACAGAAACTCTGGGATGTTTCTCAGCCAGTCCTATCTCTGACTCTAAAACTCAGTTTTGCACTTTGCTGAGACCTAGCCCAAGAAAACTAGCCACAGTTTTAGGGTAGTTTGGAGCCATAAAAGTAGTGGCAAAGAAAGGGGTTGGATACCAAAATAAACAAATAACTAAATAAATGCCCATAAGAACTTCTTCATTTGGACTAGACTTGGGAGCACATCTTCAGCGTACAGCCTAAGCAAAGAATTAGGGCTGCAGTAAGAATTCCAAATAGGAGAGACACAAAGCCCAGGTACTGTTCGGAGTAGAGTTACAAAAGGGCTGCCAAAGGAGGGTAGGTTGAATGAAGTACTCTCCCTGGAGGAATATTTAACCTGGACCAAGGTTGGGGGTCCTCAGCCCCAGACTTGGCACATATCTGGACTTAGGGTTAGGATAGGAGCAGCACAGACAAGGAAGGTGCTACAAAGCTACTAGGGAAGGTTTAGAGAACATTTTCATTTGACCCACAGATGGCGTCTAGTGGTGGCTTAGCTAAGGCTTAAGATTTAGGGTTAGGGCAAGGAACAAATTAAAGCCCAGAGTTCCTTTTAGCATTGAGTAAAGAAGGGGTTGCCACAGGAAGAGTAGGCAGCAAGAAGAAATCTCCAATGAGAACATTTCCATCTGGCAGTGAGTGGTGGTTTTGCCTTGGGAGGACCTCAAGGTTAATGGTTAGCTTTAGGGTTAGAATTAGAATTAGGGGAGTAAAAAAACAGAAAGAACCCCAGATGGAGTGGAGATGCAAAGAGGCTACCACAGGACAGCTTAGTTTGCAAAAAAAAAAAAAAAAGCTTTCCCATGAAATCTATTTTTGTCTTGAATGAGACTTATGGTCCACAGAACACGTTTAGCCCACGCAAGCGTCAAGGGTGGGAGACAGGTCTAGAACTGCAAAGAGCTTGGCTGCGAAGGCAGGGCTCAGGCTGCCCGAAGATTTCTGTGCTGAGCTATGGATATCTGTGGTATCGATAGGTGTCTACAGCTAATGCTAAGACCCTGCCTGGTGTTTATGTTTAGGACGGGAGGAGGGGAACGCCTAGCGCTCCATTTGGAGTGAGGCTGCAAATGGGCCGCCAGAGGAAAATGTAGGCTGCAAAATGTTCTCCCCTGGAAAGCTTTTCTTCTAGGAAGTGGTAGCTCCTTGTGCAGCCACATAGGCATGGGTGTGCTGAGATGCGGCCAGGGGGCCACAGCCAAGGACAGGGTTTTTGTAGTTTTCAAATGTTTTTTTAAACTCCCAGAACATACATGACTCCTTCTGTGGTCCTAGGAGGGTTCCTTTTTCTTTTTGTCTCCTTTTGTCTGAGGACTGCATGTCAGAAATAGGGTAAAAAATGTCTTTAAACTGCTTTGTAACAATACTACCTTTAGCTTGACTCTGAAACATACATCATTCACCACCCACAAGTCAATGAATTAAATCTAGATTTTAGAATGAATTTCTCCCCTTCTGGGTCTGCCTGTGAAGCATGTTTTTTAATGCCCTTACAACCAGCTATTTTATGCCTTCTCTGGCACAACTTGTAACACTTCAACCTCTCACTGACAGATGTGGCCTATGCAAACAAAAACCCTGAAGTTATATTTTTCTTTATTCAGAAGAGCAGATTCCAGAAATAGGTTGAAAATTACATGAGTCTCAAAGAGGGATGACAAAGGAATGAGCACATCAATCAGCAAAATCCTAAACCACTCCACTTTATTTATGTTTCTGAGAGAGAAAAAAAAAAGAAATTTAAGGTATTCTTCCACCAGAGTTTATTCTGAGCACATTTCAGTGCAGCAGGGAGTACTGCTGCAAACTGACAAGTCTGACTTTTCTAAATGTAGAGTGACTGGCATCCTGAGAGCTGAGTATACTGACTATTTACCTGGTGCAATAAGTCAAGATACTCCTTTTACTCTCCGTAACAGCCTAATAGTATTTTTGACAGAAAATATAGATTTTTTTTCTTGATTACAATTAAACATGTATGCAATAAAAATTGTTACATTACAGGTCAGGATCATGTAAGTATTAACTGTCTGCTACATAGCAAGAAAGAGAAAAGGCAAATCTGAACATCTTAAGATTCACTGTCGTTACTCTTCTTCCCATGTTGTGCTATCACTTGTATTCTCGAGTTACTATTGTATTCCTCTCATTAGTAATTAAAAGTATTTCAAGCATTATATGATTCTGAAGATGATAAAAATAATTCTGCAAAATTATTTATGTCAGGAAATTGTAAATTAAATTAATAACTGTGAAATTTATTCTTCTTTCCAAATTTTAAAAGGGGGAAAAATGAATTTTGCATTCTTGTTTTCAGTACTGTTTAGGAGTCTGACTTTGTATGCTACATTTCTATATGGGCTAGGTTTTTGAATTGGCCGTCCAAGCTGGACTGTGTCTCACAGGATGACTGCTCACTGTGACAAAAATGGTTCTTTTCATCATGAACTGATACCATACTGAATTATAAGAGATATCACAAAAGTTAGGATTGGAAAGTTAGGAATGGATAATTTCCTTACTACTTCTAGGCGCTGGAGTCCCTTAGCTAATACAGTATTGAATTACAACTTGGTATCCTCTTGTGTCAGCAACATCCAATGGCAGAAATTTACTTGTTATTGTCCTGTCTTTATAGAAGAAGTTCCTGGAGCCTGAGTCAATTTTCAGTGATACACCAGAATAGATTACACTAGGCTAGATTGAAAAATTGAGACTTTTTCTCATCCAGCATTCATACAAGTGTTAAATCTTACTTAGAAACTATGTTGAATTTATGAATATCAACGTTAAAACCATCAGAATATTTACATAAAGCCTAGAATTTAATTTAATTAGAGAGCAATTCAGAGAGATTTTACACAGAAGAATTTATACTTCTCATGAAGGGCAGGAAGCTCAATTGACCCCCCGCTGAAGCCAGTGAATAAATTTCCTTGACTTCATTGGCTCTTGCCCTGGGAGCAGAAGGACAAACAGAACAGCTTAGGTTTTCATGAGTCATCAAAAGATAAACTTTTAATAGCTTTTGTGATCCTGCAGCATTACTGCTGCTATGTATTCTCTAAGGATAAGTAATAGTTAATGATTTAACAGAGGGATCTTCTGTGTGTAAAATGGTCAGTGTTTTAGAAGCAGGTATTTTTTAACCAACTTACTGATATTTATAGCTGTAATACCAACAAACATTAAATGCATTCTCTATTTAAAGTAATTGTCATTCAGTCCTAGATGGTTCATGATATTTGAAATGTATGTTTACAGAAAGTGACAGATCATTAATCCAAGGACCTCTCTAGGTATGACCTCAGTTACATGGACAATGACAGTAATTTCTCAAGACTACTGACTTCTCATCAGGATGTCCCTTCTGCTTGTTCACTTGATTGCATCTAATAAACTACACAATAACAACTTGCCCTTGCTAACTTTATTCACACAAGATGCAAAAGACAATTCCTTTTGGAGCAGTTCCTTCTTCTATAAATATATTGATATAAAATACTCTTTTTGTTTATTTTATAGCTTAAGAATAATAGTATCTATAGCTGCTGTTTAGGCATGCTTTAAATGTTCCATTGATTGCCTGATAAATTCACCATGGTCTTTTGCTACAAACTGATTAAAGTCTTTTTTTTTTTTTTTTTTTCTGGATTTATTGCCTGTACAAACTCTTTTGTTTCTTGTTCCACTAAATGTCAAATTTAACAGATGTCTTAAATAAAGTACTTAGACTTTAAAGACTCCACTGTGTTTTGTATGGATGTAGGGATGTGGACCATCCAGGAGTCAGTGTAATTTCAGTGTCTGTGGATTAAAATTTCCAAGATATTTTCAAGGATTTAGCATTATAAATTCCAGCTATCTACCTTGAATATCATAGATGCTCATCAAAATTTTATCCTGTTTCTTTTGATGAAATGTAGATATCTGAACTTACCAAGTTGGTGCCCTCTAAAAAGAAAAATGTTTTTGATGTCTGAAATCAGGCTTCAAGACTGTGCACTAGGAATGTCTATCCACTGACTAAAGGGCATGTAGTTTGACCAGCCCAGATGTTGATATCTCTATTGCTCGTGGCTAAACACACCCTAAGCATTTATACACAGACAGTGAAGACAGTTAGAAAAGTATTGTACTGATATGATAAAGTCATTTTAGGAAATGGGAGAGGGAAAAAAGAAAGCTAACAACTGTGCAGTCTAACATGCTTTCTATGAACAAGACCTATGATAACACAAAAATAATATTTCTTGTTTCAAATTCTATCACATAATAATCAAATAAAAAATACTGCAGCCACTAATTGGAATCTAAACATGAATGTGAATCCAAATCAAAAGGTAGATCTATGGAAGTGGGGACATACCCAGAGTGTTTGTTTCCATAGTACATATAGTACCTGAAGTTAAAACCCAGTTGGTGTGCTTCTTGCAGTTGCCCCACTTTTCTCTATCCTTTTGACATCCATGTGGAATCCTCACTAGAGCTCCAGCAGAGCTTCTATGAAGTTCCTATAGCGATCCAAAGAGCATCAAGAATAGATCCAGATGCCAGGATTCCTACATTTTTGGCAACAGATACAACAAGCAAATCCCTTACTTTTACAGAGATGAACATGTTTGTTAATAACTACAGCATCTTCCAGATACTTCCATAATTTTACTTGATGATATTTAAAAGCATATAAACTTACAGTTACCAAACCTGCAGATCCTTCACAGTTACTTCTCTTCCTTAGGATAATGTGCAAGCTCACTTACGTATTTACTTTTTTTGGCATGCATGAATGTTTAATTATTCTAGCCATGGAACGTCTGGATGATTTGGCAAGCCTTACATCACATATGTAAAGTTTTCAAAACAACAAAACACAGCATGGTTTGTTTTATTTTTTTTTTTTTTTTTTTTTTTTTTTTTTTTCCTTCTGAGTCCTGATTTAATATGCTGTTTTAGTAGATGGAAACCACTGCCTTTGGCTTGTGAATATATGCTAAGAAATTCACAGCTTGATAAGATGGGATGCTCTCTTCAGTAATCACACTCACAGAAATGTGCTTTCAGAAATGATATATTAGAAAATGGCAAATAGCTCCTTTGGATTTTCCTTCTTGTGCAGTTTCAAACACCATGTATATATGCCATTCCTGTTGCCAGTGTCTTCCTTTGTGCAGCTTTTCAATACAAAGGAATCACTGATCTTCAGAAGTCACTCACAGAAAGAGTTTGATTACTGACTGGTCTGCAATATACCTGGCATTCTCACACTCTTTCTAAAAATGAAAAAAGAAAAAAAAAGAAAGAGAAAAAAAAAATTGTGTGGTAATAAATTAGTGAATAAATATGAGCAAGCCATAATGCTTTTCGCTGGAAGGGGATCAGCAGAGGAAATGTTTATAACTGGTTTTGCTTCCATACTGACTGAACAACCCCACAAGTGTAGATGTGGCACTCAAGGACATGGTTTAGCAGGCATAGTGTTGAAGGGCTCATGGTCGGACTCAATTTTCTTGAAGGTCTTTTCCAGCCATAATTATTCTATGATTCTGAGTTCCCTACAGATTTCAGTTAGACTCACCTACATACATAAAACTCTGCCTGTAATCAGTTGGAGATTAAGTACTTGGGTGCCTCTGGCCCCAGGAGGTCCAAAGTTAATCACATTAATCTCTACGATTTGAGCTAAGATCAGATTTTGGCAACCAGATGCAGGTGGTAAGGTCTCTTTTTAGGTTTAATTTAATAGTATAGACATCCTTGCCTCATGCAGAATGAACCTTTTCTCCTGGCACAGTAAACTAAGCCTTTCTATAAGCCTTTCACGTGTTACTATACTTCTGTATGGAGTCCCCAACACCATTTTGGTTTCAGCATCTCTAAGTTCTTTTTCTTTCTGATTCCATCTAATGAACATTTTTTCTTTACATGCTTCTTACCTCACAGCTCAATATGTACTACATCTGTATGTACTACAGGATCTGAATGGAAACTGCCTTGGAGCATTTGCTGTTTTAATTAGCTTGTGAATCCAGAACTGAACCAAGAGGCCGTGTTACCTTTGGTTTTGACTTACAAAACTACTTTGACTATTAAGATATTGTCACAGATAAATCTCCATTCAGATTATTTCCAAAACATAGCTACTACAGGAATGCTACTGGCTTAGAGTGTCTATAATGTAACATTCTCTAGGTGACCCTGCGTGTGCAGGAGGGTTAGACTAGATAATCTCCAAAGGTCCCTCCCAACCTTAATGATTCTATGACTCTATAAGATTATGTGCTACTTGTTTCACCAGCTTCTAGGTGACATGTACATTGTGAGAGAGAGACATACCAATAACCATTACAGACCTTTTATCAGTTAAAACTCATACTTCTGTTTCAGGCTAAGAGTTGCTTTTAAGAATTTTCTGATTGCTCAATTGTAAAATGGGTGCACTTACATTTGATTTTTTTTTTTCTGTTCATATATCAAAAATTTGGTATTTCCTATATTGTTGGAAATAAACTATTTCCTAATCAAGGGAAATCTTTATTGTGTTCTTCAAAAAAAAAAAAAAAAAAAAAGTGTTGAAACATGGTGAGAGTTGCAGATTTCTTGCTATTTTGCAATGTTGAGAAGAAAAGATTAAGATATTCGAGGTCTAATAGTGTAAGATTTCACTGAATAATGAAGGGTGCATATTCCACATCAAGTAGCTTATTTAATGTAAATTGTACATTGAAATGCTTTTATCCCGCAGTATGAGAAAAAGAAAGGGACCAAAGTAATTTGATAGAATAAAATAGCGGCTTTTACACCATCTAATGTTTTAACATTATTTGGGGGCATTTTTAATAGCTGTTGAAATACCTTCAGATGAATTTTATGCCAAGAGAAGAAATTTGATTCTTTTCAGAATGGTCTGCTTCTCTTTCAAAATAGAGTCTTAATATACAGTATTCGTGCAATAGAATGTCTACACTCTGATTAAAAAAAATATATATTTCAGCATAATCTTTCCCTATCTTTCCATTTTTCTTCCTTAACTATCATGCTAATTTGAAACTAGAGAGGTTTCGTGCTTTTGTATCTAACTTCAGTTAAGACAGAAGTTGAAATGTATTGAAGTCTAACAATCCTTCTGCCTGAGACTTGAGGATCTGATTCCTGCCATTTCAATAGAGTTAATAAGAGAGTCATTTTCACAGAATCACAGAATGAGAGAATGGGTGAGGTTGGGAGGGACCTCTAGAGATCATCTAGTCCAACCCCCCTGCTCCAGCAGGGACACCTACAGCACGTGGCACAGGGTGGCATCCAGGCGGGTTTGGAAGATCTCCAGAGAGGGAGACTGCACAGCCTCTCTGGGCAGCCTGTTCCAGGGCTCTGTCACCCTCACAGTAAAGAAGTTCTTCCTCATCTGGATATGGAACTTCCTGCGTTTTAACTTCTACGTATTACCCCTTGTACTCATTATGTCCTATATCAAGGAGGTAATTTTTTAATATCAAGGAGGTATTTCACAGAGGGAACAGAAACATGGACATTACTCCCAAGTGGGTCAGTTGATATAATATTATTTAAGGGTCTTGGATGCAGAACTGCAGGCAGAAGTAGGACAGGAAAGTCTATCCACTTTGCATAGTATAGGGTACCTCAGAAAATAACCAAAGGCATGAGAACGTACCTGAAGGGTGGGAGGGACAGGAGTACATAGCTGTTTTTCACTCTATCTGCATCTTCTTTATATTACAAAATCTAGGCATTTATAAAGAATATTTTCAGAATGTTAATAATTCTCTGGGGACCATGAAGTGGTTAAATATTGGATGCAGTGCTAGCCAAATGGATTTGCAAGAGGCTTGGGATGGATCAGTGAGAGATGGTGTTCAGTAAGTTTGTAGACTGATCTCAGTATGGGCTTCATTATGGCTCTTGAAGTGTCTGAGTGTCCTAAGGATGCTGTTGAAAGAATGCAGGTTGGGCTAATTAAAATGAACATGAAGAATACAGAAATGGAATAAAGAAAATGAAAAACTTTTACACCTCGGCCTAAGAGGACTCACCCTGGCAGACACACACATGCAAAAAGAAGGATTGGGGACAGAAAAATTATATCAGCATGTTTCTGTTGAGTGGTTAAATTTGGCGATTATGGTATTTTGCAAAGGGGGAAAAAAAGCTTCTATACTCTTTCTTCACTGAGTCTTTCGGGTTGTACATGACAATTGATCTGTAGCATTCTGCTCACTCTCTCAGTCTAGGGAATGAGCTGCTTGGCTTCGTATTGTGAAAAATATTTGAAAAAGGAAAAATATATTTCTTTGTCTTGATTCTTGTAAGAATTTAGTTATAGAAAGATTCTAGTATAGTTGCTAAATTCAACTGCTTACAGGTTTTTCCATATCCATCCAACATTTTTTTATGGTATCTCACTTGAGATGACTTTTTCACAGCTGTCTATTCTAATGTTTGTAAGTGTAATTACTTAATTAAAGTGGCTGCCACAAGCTTATTAATAGTCTCATACAAGATACTAGGAATTCCATAAAAGACCTACAGGTCAGATTCTTAAGGTTATTTTGGCATTGCAAAAGCTATCAAAAGGATTTGCAAGAGCTTTAGTTCTACGAATAACTTTGAATATCTAGCAGTTTATAGAATGTGCAATCTCATTATGAATTCATGCTATTAAGTCAAAGTCCCATGTCTACTGTGTTTATGATACCGCGTCCTCACTTCCTCCGGGTTTCATTGACCATGTTCATAGTTTTTACAGCATGCAAGACAGGAGAAAATAAGAGTAATACCTAAACAAATTAAGTATGTTGATGTTCACTTTGTCAGACTGAATATCTACTAATAAAGCAAAGCGTTGTGCTTCAACTCATTAAAATTAATTTTGCAGCTATTTTCTTCACTTCTGCTAATGCCAAATCTGTCTCAAAAAGTCACACAAGCATACAAAATTAAAGGCACAAATAATGTTCTAACAAATCTTAATATTTGATTCAAAGCAAATTCAGATTTTAGATGATTATCGTATTTGAAATATCTTGAGATTTATTTAAATCTATTTTGGGACAGAAGCATGCTAAATAACTTGACTTGTGTGTATACAAGATCTACTTTCTGATTCTAGGTGAGCAGTAAATATTCCAATTCATAGTCAAAGAAGTAATTCTAACTTTAAAAGAGACTTGTTTAAAAAGATGAGATGATAGAAGAAAAAAAAAGTTGCTTCGTTTTCAACATAAAATTCATTCTTGTGCTGGGACAAGTTATTACTTATTTTTAGTCTACAATCCCAGTAGAATTTCTGCCTGCTTGATTACTTATTTTTTAAGTATTCATGAAGCAAGTTTGCAGATTATTTTCTCCAGAAATGCTTGTTTCAGAATTTCATGTCCTAAAGATGCAAACACATAACAAATACAAAGAGAACTCTGGTGGCAGGAGGGTAGAGAGAAAAACTGATTTTAAAAAATTACATGAATTCTTAACAGATAGCGAAAGATCGTAGGATGGTAAATAGAAAGGATCTTAGCATTCCACATATTGGTCACTGCACAGCTATTCCAGCACTTTCAAATAGCTTTAAGATTATCTTTTTTTTTTTTTTTTTTACAAAATACTTCAATTTTCGTCAAGAATGCTCTATCATATAATTTCTACACATGTGAAAGATGAGCTTTCTCTATAGATCTTTTTAGAACAGAGACAGGAGTATTTCCATACACTTTCAGAGTACTCATACTTTTAGAGGAAACTTTATGAAAGGAAATAACTTTAAACATTTTTTAATTACCCAAAAGTTTTATGTTTTTGGAAGATAATATATTTTTATTCTTATTTCCAATGATCTGGTAATTCAAGGATAATATAATTAAAGGATAAATATCATAATATTTACATCATATTTTTAGAAATGTTATAGATGCTTTTTTGACAGGGCAAAAATATTGTAGCCTCTCAACCAGAAATCAAATGCTCACCACTTACTTACTTTTAAATAGATGACATGCTATTAACTACTATATGCTCTTAACTATTGCAATCAATCATATTTATTAAAAATATGACAATATAATTTCCTACTCTGAGATATTCAAAAAAAATATTTATAGAAATGGTGATAAACCAGAAAAATTCCTTCAAAGAAACAAGAGATAGTGACGGTTCAGAGTTACTTTAGGATTTATTTTGGAATTGTACCAGAATTATACTGTACCGCAGTCCACTTTTCCATTCTGTGACTTTTGTGTATTCGAGGATGCTGCATCAAGTGTAAATGAGTGCTCAAAGTGTACAATAATATGCCAGAGATAGAATTCCAATTCATTTCTTCATTTCTTGTCTAGAATAATTCATTTCTTGTCTAGAATAAAACAGCAAGTCATACATCTTGAGAATGAAAATACCAGTAAATTTCACTGGAAATAATTCTACTGACAATTTAAACATGGAGCTGTTGACTGAGTTACATTTCAAATAAATTCTAATAATTGAACAGTGCCTGTTGAAACTGCTAATTAAATGCTGTCATAAGAACTGGGAGTTCAGTTTACATGCATCTTACAGTAATAGTTCCCCAGGCAATAAATTAATAATCCTAAATTTTCTGATATGCAGTACAACTAATTCGGCTGCACTTTAATGAGTCCCTCTTCCCCCTAGAAACAGAAGTTACATTTGACAAAAAGTGTTAAAAAGAATCCTAAAACACTTGTTCTTCTAATGATGCAAATGATTAGTATTTTTCTCTTTTTAAACAAAGTATTAAATGATCTGCTGAAATTTATTTTTTCAGTTTAGCATTCTGATATTTTCCTTCCTCTGAATTTACTGCATGAATTCCAGAAATACTGTACAGGTTCTATTCACTTAACAGGAACTATTACTATTAATTTTCAGTATTCCCTTACACAGAATCATAAATGCACAAAATCATATTATTATAAAATTTCTTTAAAAATATAAAGATATTATAATAAAATATCATAAATTATTATAGATTATATTTATAATAGATGAATTATTGTTCATTTAATTACAACTAAATAATTATTATAAAATTATTATTATAAAACTTATTTTACACACAATCATAAATGCACCATCCATACAAAGAAATTTGCCTGCCAGATTAAACACTGTCCTCTAAACCAGACATACCTTTGTGGATTTTTATTCAATTAGCAAAGCTCATTTGAAATGAAGCTCTCTTGAAATAGTGAAATTGAGACCACTAATCCAAGCTGTTTGTCCAGACGCTACGGAGTCTAGATTTTTACTTTTGATTAGGTGCCTGAACTCTAAAGTAAATGAAATAGGTTGAATTAATCCCTTCCTTACTCTATATCATTTCTTAAATTAACTTATTCTATTGAATCAAAGGTGGAACTCATGTTTTTAAGTGCAGAACATTGAGACTAGCAAATATGCTCTGTAGTGTTTAAAACAGCCTGTCCTCATTCATCTGCACAAATAGAGCCAGTCTAATCTTTTTTTTTTTTTTTTTTCATCCATAAAGCCAAAGCATTCTGAACACTTTATTAATTAATAAATAAAGATTAAGGAATAGGGAGAAAACTGAGTAAACAGAAATATATCCCTGGTTATTAATACTTAAGTGTCTGAATGATCAGGGGCTAGAGAGAAAAAGCAAAAGGAATAAGAGTCCTCAGAAATGTTTAAGATTCTGGCCTGAGTTCAAGTCACCGAAACACTGAGTACTTGGTTCTATGAAGTGAAGTAGTTGCAGCAGAAGAGACCAAAAGAGTTCAGCCCATAATGGCCAGAAGCAAAACAAACAAACAAACAAAAACAAAACAAAACAAAACAAAAAAAATCAGAAGAGGACTGCATCTCACTCTATCCTTTAAAAAGCACTTTATTTGTTTTGCTTACTTAGTTACTAAGAGAGCTTATTGCAAGGATGATTTCAAGAACAGTATAGGCTAAAGATGATAAGTAATCTCAAAAGTTTGCCTAATCATCTCCCCTATTAGAAGGCAACATTAGCTGAATTTCTGTCCTTCTCACCAAATGTCTGTTCAGTGTGTTCTCAAGTAACCTGTAAATAAAATCAATTCCAGACCCTCATTTCTCTTTCCACTGGAAAGTTTCTGCACAACTCTTGTTACAGCAATTTTGCAAGCGTACTTTACTCATATTACTATATGGATCAACATATTTTAAAATAGCTACCATCGATTCTTCCTCTGTAATCTCTTACTTATGTTTTCCTTCTATTTCCTTTCTCTCGTTATGAATGAAAAAAAGGCCACCAATAAATTTCAAGAGATTCCTGGGAGTTGTCCTGCTTATTCCTGTTCCAACAAGTGGTAAAATCTTCTATTGCTACCAAGCCCCACTTGTTTAGTGATTCTACTAACTGTTCATAAGAAAATCTCATGAATCTGACCCTCTTGGTTTCGCAGCAAGCCCCCCTATAATTATTGCACTTCTGTCTCTATTCCCATTTTCAAGAAATGTCTCTTCATTTATGCTCTTGATCAAGAGAAGTAAGCACACTACTTATATAAGGCAAAACCTTTATCCCCTTCTTGTCCTTTCTGAGCAAGTTACACTCCTTGCAAAAAACATTCAAATGAAGTGTCTCAGCAATTCCCTATTAAATCTCAGTGAAATATTGTAATTTCCATCTTCCTCTGCATATCCTCACACTTATTTTATTATCTAAAATGCTTATTGAATTTACTCACTACCCTCCTAGTTTATTTCCAGGATACACCAGTTTCTGTGTGAAACCTTTTTTAGAGGAACATAGGTGAAAAAATAACTTTTGAGCTTCTGACTTTTCACAGTTTCTCCTGAAAAGTGTATAGCTATTTCTCTGATTGGCATCTTTCCTATCTGCAAGGAAGAACATGGATGGCATAGCAATCTGCAGGCCAAACGTGCTTTGGCAACAAGCTAGTGTGTGGTCCCTCAAAATAACAGTGATTTTGAGCTAGAAAATACAGAATTCCATATTTCAAAAACAATTAATCTAATTAGAAAATAGTATTTGAATTTTGAGGAAATATGTCTTTTCCTTCCAGAATAAATTAGGATGCTATTTGTTTTTTACCTAATTACCAAACAGACATAATAGAAAATGCAAAATAAGATTTTATAAAGATTCTATTTTATAATTGCTGTCTTTCTGTAGCAAATGAAGATATGAAGATTGGAAAAAAAAAAAAAAAGTAAAATAGAGGAAATACAGATAATGACCTTAACAAGGGAAAAACATCTCAAATACTATTTTTGCTGATGAAAAGCATTGCAGAAAAGTCCCATTAATGAAGACCATCAGAAGCTGGTATAGTATTTTTGCAAATATTCAGACAGGTGATGAGATATGCATCCTTTGTAAGTTAGTTTTCATACAGATCCTTTGAGCAAACTGTGAAAAGTGAATACTTTGTGCCCTGGAGGTGAAGGTAAATTTCATTTACAGGGACTTCTCATTGAGCTGAGAAGCAGGAAAGCTGCTTTTGTGAAAGCTGCTTGTGTTTAGCCGCCATTGGCTGCTTCCTTTTAAGCTGTGGATGTTCATGGGAGATATTCGGTTCCATTCAGGAGCAGCCGGTGACATGGGAGCATTCCTCCTTTATAAAGTCAATTCCTTTATGACAACGGGAATATATTTAACAGTGGTATGATTGGTGCAAAGAACCCAGTATTGACACTGTGCCTTTCAGGCATTTTAGCCCCATTGGCCTTGAATAGCCCTGTGGACTGTCCCAGCAGTTAGGAGACAAACAGGCAGGCACGACCTAGAGTTCTGCTCCCAGATTAGATGAACGTTAAGGGGAGCCAGCCCATGAACTCTGAGGTTGCACCATGAGCTCAGGCAGAGCAGGGGAACAACAGAGAAGTTTGTTGCAAAGGGCAGAGATCCAGAATAAAACATCCACTCTTATTCAAACTAGGAAACACAGGGAACATGAGCCTTGTAAAACTTAGCTCATCAGGGTATTAACACACCAACGATTGGTTGATGCCAGAATCCTGGTTTTCATGAGATCCATTATGAATGTTTATGAGGAAGATGAGCAGCTATAACAGCTACAGCAGACATATTTGATGTAATTTATTATACTGCTCTGTTACTTTGGTACTGCATAACAATTTATTACTTGAGTGGCATACTAAAACATGCAATTATATATATATAATATATATTTATGCTGAAATTATCTAAAGAATACTCCACTTATATTCTAAATCTGTGCCTCCTTGAACAATGCTCCTTTTGTGCAAATAAGCTGTGCATGTGCATCCAACCCTTTTTATCCTCATTCTTTCTAAGTAGCCCATTGCTGTGACCCTAATAATGATGTAACTATTTTTTCTATTCTTTTTTCTTGGATTCTGATTCTCAAAATTGTACTCAAATAATCAGATTAAACAACTGCAATTATCTGAAAGAGAGATACATTTTCCAGTGAAGGATATACTACAGCTAGTTCCTGAACTGAAGATGTAAGAAGACTCAGTATATCTATGTTGCCGTAAAACTTTGCTCTGTGTTTTGCCAGGTTTCAGAAGATAAATACCTCAGACTGGGGGTGAATGTGGCCTTTTGCCCATGTAATAGGTAGGGGGTTAGTCATCAATCTGCTAGGACTCCTGTGCATGAAAGAAGCCATCTCCTCGATTCTAGATCCAGGTTTCTGCAGGAGCTACCCCGAGTGACTAGGATACATCTGGCCCCATCACAGCTACTGACACTGTCCCACATGACCCCCACATCCAGAAGGCCTTGCTGCTGCTGTCTCTTGCTGCCCTGGCCACAGGGCTGCTACTAGCTGGGTGCACTGGGGAGCAAAATTCCCCTGGTATGACAGTGAGGAGATAATACCCTGATGCCACTCTTTCAGTAAACACAGTACAACTGGTATCAGCATGCTCTATACTCAGACACTGTGGTGTGAGGGCTGCTGTAAATGGGCTGGTCTGCACCACAGCGTTGAACTATCCAAGTATATCTGTGTTTGTCACAATTGGACCACACTCCGAAGGTTCAGCAAGAAGTCATTAAATAAGCTAATAAATGAGAATTTGAATGATTAATTAGTTCACCTAATGCCTCACTGGTACTAATTGTGGATTTTTAAATACTTTCTTGGTGGAAAGCTAATGTCTTGGTAATGAGTAACATATCAACCTGAGAACATTTTAAGCTCAAATAGAAGAATGGCTAACATGACAGAGAATACATCTTACCCTGTGAAGGAATGGACGCACTTCAGTGAGTATTTCTTTTTTATGTTGTAGGTAATTCATAAAGGATTGCTTGTCAGGATGCACCCTCTTACCCCAAGCAGAGAAAATGGCACATGGGGTCTACCTGTCCTACAAGAAAAAGACGAGGTGGTGGCATAAAGGATGTCGCTGGTAGACCCGTGTGATAGTCCATTTTACAGTGACATTCATCTAAAATTCTATGATTCATATACGAAAATGAGTAAGTCAAAAAAAAAAAAACTTGAAACATTAAAGCAAAAACAAACAAACAAACAAACAAAACCCTATAAAGTGGAAGATATTTGCCTCAGGCAGGTAGCTTGTTCCTGAATCCTTTTTTTTTGTTGTTGTTTTTTTCTGGCTGGTTGTTATGGGGAAAACATACAATTTTCTATAAGGAAAGGAGAGAAGAGTAATGCCAAAAGGAAAAAAAAATCCCTGCTATCTCTAGCTATTTGTCACACTGAGGGAGCTGCCTCTTACAGCTACTGTTGTTCACAAGGTGGCCTTAAAAGTTTAGCGACCCTAAGAGAAAATATTGCCTGAAAACCTCTAATATCACCCCCTGCCTCCCCTTTGACATTTCAACATCCTACAGAGTTCAGCAGAGTTCTGTGTGTTTGTCAGGGGAATGGTTTAGGGAGAGGAGGAACTTAAGGAAAAATTTCGTAACAGTGAGGCTGACAGAGCCCTGGAACAGGTTGCCGAGAGAGGCTGTGGAGTCTCCTTCTCTGGAGATCTTCAAAATGCGCTTGGACACAGTCCTGTGCCATATGTTCTAGGTGACCGTGCATGTGCCGGGGGGTTGGACTAGATGATCTCTAGAGGTCCCTTCCAACCTTAAGTGTTCTATGATTCTATTAATTGTAAGGGGGGCACTGCAGCACATACTGGAAATGAGCAATGCATTGCTTTATGCCAAAGATAGAAAGCAAAACCAAAGAACAGAGATGTTCACCCTCGTATGTAGCTGTAGCAGGCCCAGCAAGACTAATAACATTAAGTCTGAATAGGCAACCCGGACATCTTCAGATGCTGAACACTTGGGAGATGATTCCCCAGATGAGGGCTATGTGGAAAACGAAGCCTGCAGCTGCAACTAGTACAATCCTAAAAGGAATATATCCAAGTGGAAGAATCCAAGAGCATGTAGATCAAAGGTTGGGCTGAAGGAGCAGGTGTACCAACTAGCAACTTAACCCTGACCCAGAAGGGTCAATGGAACTTCCTATAAACACATATAGATTGATGAAGCGTGCAAATATGGACTGGATGGAATTAGAAAAATCAGGATCCGGTGAAGAGTAAGCTCGCAAGCCCCTGCTCCTCAATGGCCACCACAAATGACGCCTGACCAGGGACCCCGAGGGTCCAGGGACAGAACGGATGATCAGGGAAGATTGTACAGGGGGGAAGCTCGGCAGGACAGACGGGGAATGTAGATTAGCAGCCACATAAAAAGAAGCTCTAGTAACTGAGGGAGAAGCTCAGCAGGATGGATAGGGGAAACGTCCATTAGCGACCGCACAAAAGAAGCTCTAGTAATTGAGGGGGGAATATACCTTTGGGAGCCAGGCTGCCGAGAACCATGGGGGGAACCATGACAAAGAACCAGGTCATTTGATAAAGCTTCTTAAGAGAGGGTGTAGAAAATCATAATGTGTTAAGTGCAACCATGATTTATGATCCCTCTGCATGGGATGCTTATGGGGTTGTGTTATGGGACTGGATTATCAATGTTCTTCACAACCTGAAGAGGTGCTCCTGCATCAAGCAGCAAACTGAGAAGACATCGGGGTCACACCATTAACTGGCTAAAACTAAAAGAGGGAAATGTAGCTGTAGCAGGTCCAGGAAGACTAATAACATTAAGTTAGAATGGGCAACCTAGCCATCCTCTGATGCTGAGCACCTGGGAGATGACTCCCCAGGTGAGGGCTATGTGGAAAATGAAGCCTGCAGCTAGTACAATCCTAAAAGGAATATATCCAAGCAGAAGAACCCAAGAGCATGTAGATCAAAGGCTGGGTTGAAGGAGCAGATGCACCAACTAGCAACTCAACCCCAACCCAGAAGGATCGATGGAACATCCTATAAATGAATGTAGATTGATGAAGCATGCAAATATGGACAGGGTGGAATTAGAAAATCAGGACCTGGTGAAGAGTAAGCTCGCAAGCCTCTACTCCTCAACTGCCACCACACTCATATTATCTTTTTCATCTTTGCATTCCTTGTCTTTGCCTTTCATTGCCTTTGCAATTTTGCATTTGTGGTAATTTTAGAGTTTTTTTTTTTCTTTCATATTTATCATAGGTCCTTGACAAATAGTCTTCAGTGACACACGTGCATACATTACATAATCTTAGGTTTCCAAGAGTTGTAAGAGACTTCAGTAGCTTTCTCCCACTCACAGTACCCAGTTTAGAACATGACTATTATAGAAAAAAAGTTACTTTATTCCCAGTTTTTCCAACCTCTACAGAACTGATCCTATTAAATTCTTTTGACTGTCCGTATCCTTTTATGTATGTCACACAGTGATTTGCCATATGGCATTATTCAGTGACTGTTGTCCCTCTTCAGACGGTTTTTGATTCTCAGAGAAAAATATTAATGATTACAAAAAAGTAGTTTCTGCTTTGAAGTGTCAAAGAATGACCCATAAACCTAATTTGGATGTTTAAGTGCCCTTTTTTTAACTACTTTATATAATCTAATGTTGGTAAAAACAGACTTTGGCTAAGTAGACAATTAATATTGATCACCAAGATTCCTCATAATTTGTTTTTTAGGTGGTGAGACAGGCTTTGTTTTGGATGTAGTCTTCAGTTATTTACCTAACACTTACATAGTCCAAGACATTGCCAGCTCAGTCTTTGTTACATTGACTTAAATTGTACCCCATGTGAATGACCACCACAACAGCCTGGAGCAACTGCAGGTTGCTCCCAAGTTTTGGGGAACCATAAGGCAAGTAGTCTGTACTCTTGCTTTATACAAATGCAATTTGTGTTTGCTTCTATGGGTTGTGGCTAAGTGGTACCATGTAGACCATAGTAAAACTTACTTTGAAGCTCGAGGCTCTTTGTGCTGAATGGGAATTTTGTTACCACCAGCAAAGAGACCAATACATTGTGCCAAAACCAATTATGCATGTAACTCAAGAATATGTTGATAGAATATTTAAGGTTCACAACAACTCTATATTATTGACTTAATAAACCAAAGTGGAATTTCTCTCATTCTGTCTTTGTCAGCCTGCTTCACACATTATTTTCCATCTTCACAAGCTTTAGCCAATTAAGTTATCCATTTTTTTCCTACAACATTCTCTCATGCACATTCATAAGTCGTATACCATACTTTATAGTTAGAAAGAAGTGGGAGGCATTCATGGTTTCCTTGCTTTGCTTTTTGAAAAGCTTATGACGCACAGGGAATTAGAAGCCTGGTTAATCTTAAAATCACCTCCTAAGAGAAATATTATTAAAATGTTGTTTTAAGATTTAATTTACCCTTATATAAGTTTCCCCTTCTGCTGCTTTTTTATTCTTTTCTGGATCCATGGAACATTTATTCTGATATGTTAATTGTCACAGGAAAATGATGAAACCATGATAATTTCTAACTCCCCATATTAGGATGGAAAAATGCTTAGAAACTGTGGGGACCATAGCTCCATTTTCCAAGTCTGTAAATAAAATATCTTTATGTGGTATTAGATATTTTTAATTTTGTTATCTGATAACCCTAAATCAATTTCTGTTACAGTCCATTTCAATGAGTTTATATATGGTGGTGGAGCATATATATATAAATCCTATTCAGAAATATGAATTATAATACACAAGAGTTATTTTTCCTGTTTCTTTAAAAACTTCTTTCCTTGCTCCAGCAGATAATATGCACTTTTCCTTGCCTTTGATAATATAACTGGCAATTAACTTTGAATGCATGCTGCATATGGAAATGAAGATAATTTGTATAATTCAAACAGTGTAGAAGCCGCATGTGCATTTGCAGACAGAATTGACTACATAGTGATATCTCCAGACTGCTATTGTTAGTAGTTAGTATGATTCAAAATTATATTTGCTTTATTCCGTAAAGTTTGGAAATACTGAAATTTTATTCTTAGAAACTTTTTGCTGTTTTGGGCAACTTGCTAAGTTCCTGTGATAAATACACTATATCATTTTCCTATCTCTTTTCATGTATTGTACTTTAGTAGGAATTTTGTTGGTTTAATTGTAAGAAACAGTAAGTACAAGTCAAGTTTCCTTATTCCACAAATCTAAGCCGACCTAAAATGTATTTGGATGACTGAGAGCCTGCAGAAAGTAAAACAGGAAGATATGGAGGAAGTGTGTTAGAAATATGAGCTCTGATAAGGGAAAGAAGAATTAAAGTTATAGCAGTTGATATCAAAAGATGTGAGGTGATAACTGCAGATCATTCAGTTGCATACAAAGAACAAAACAAGTTGGGTTTGTGTCTTTTCCATATCTTTACCTTTAAGGAGTATTTAGTAATAGCAGTCATATCCTGTAAGGATCTTTGTAAAGATATCTGTGTAAAGGAGTGCATCTAGAATGGGTAGAAATCCTACCTACAGACTCTAAAGAATATAAGACATCAATGTCATTTGGTATTGCTCCAGGTCTGTGCCACACAAAAGTTCTGCAGTTGAAGGGAAACATCTCACAAAAACCATTTGTTTCCTACAAACTTGGCAAAACTGCAGCTGTGGAGAAAGGAAGTGTTTGAAAGAGGTTGCGGAGAGTCTTAAGATATGTAATTCCCTTACAGAATCATGACAAACTCAGTATTACAAGTGGCCTTTGGAGATCATCTAGTCCAACTCTGCTGCAGAGGTACCTAGAACACATTGCACAGCAACACATCCAGTCAGGTTTTTAATATCTCCAAGGACAGCAGCTCTACACATCTCTGGACAACCTGTTTCAGTGTTTGGTCACCCTCGCAGTAAAAAAAAGTGTTTTCTTATGCTTAGATGGAATTTTCTGTGCTTCAGTCTGTACCCATTGCTTCCAGTCTTGAACAAAATACTTAATAATTAAAGACATTATTTACAAAATGATTCCCCGCTCATCTTCCAATCACCACACCCTCTGCAAGGGGATCGCCTTCATTTTGACTGGCTAGTGGTGGTGCTGCTTTCTCCATGCATCAAGAAGATGAGATCAAAACTGCCTGCCATCAGGGAAGAACAAAAGGATTTAAGACTTCTTCAAAAGCACCTTGATGTCAGCGTGAGTCTTCCCATGAATTCCATTGGACTTGGAGCAAAAATGGCTCTCTGTAAGGCTATTCTAAACTGCAGAATAAAGACAGTGAGAGTAACAGAAATACTTCAGTCCTGACTTGGGTTCCAGTAGCTGATCAAGTACTATTTCTAGATTAGGTTTAGTGGCATTTCAGACTAAACCTGAGAGTTCTTGGATCAGGGAGTACAAAGCCAGTCTAAGCTCTGGTGTTTATAATCCTATTGCTGATGGCGTGGCCAGAGCCTGTGTGACACCCAGGGGATGTGGCTGAAGGCAGCTGTGGCCTGGGGGAAAGCACAAACTGAGAGATTTACAGAAAAACAGTAACAAAAACCTTCCAAGGTTTCTGCAGACCTGTGGAGACGGGTGAGCATTGCTGTGAGTGAACTTGGTGCTGAAATTCAGGCTGTGCCTTGCTCAGGAGGTCAGGCACCGAGTGTTTAACATCACACTCTCCACAATCAAT